>JAWNON010000225.1:13665000-13695000 GCA_035045945.1 Drosophila anceps
GCAGTGTGTTGCTGCTGCTGCTGCTGTTGTTGTTGTTGTTGTTGTTGCTGCTGCTGCTGCTGTTGCTGTTGCGCCTGCTGCACTTGCGTCTGTGTCTGTTGCAGTTGCTGCTGCAGCTGCTGTATTTGCGCCTGCTGTTGCTGTTGTTGTTGCTGCTGAAGCTGTATGGTGGCCATGGCCGCCTGCTGCTGTGCCGTTGGCTGGCGTAGAGGCTCCGGGGTAACAGCCATGGGTACATGCGCTGGAGAGGATTGAGCAAAGAGCTCCGCGGAATTGTTGCCGTTCCCATTGGCTGCGGCCGTCGGTGTGGACTGCTGCGGTGGTTGCGGAGTCTGGAAAGCAGTGGCAATCTGCTGCAGATGGGCGCCATTCAACTGATTTAGATTGATGGTAGCACCACCGAGCGTTTGTTGTAGCTGCGAAATTGCTGCCAGACCATTGGGCATTTGAATCTGAGCAATACCATTGCCATTCGCAGCTGCGGCAGCAGCCAGCTGCAGATTCTGCAGCTGAGCCGCAACGCTCTGGCCCAACAATTGGGTGTTGATGGTGGCCGTTGTTGTAAACGGCTGAGATCGTGGCGTTTGCGCTGCTAGCGCCGCATGCAGGCCGCTTAACTGTGTGCCGGTCTTGATGGCACTTTGGAATTGGCCAGCGCCAGCTGTCTGCTGGATAAGGTTGCCCTGCGAAGATACTATGAATGTCGGTGTGGCGGCAGCCAGCTGCATGGTGGCACCATTGGTGCCCACAATGCGCAGCAATTGCTGCTGTGCTGGCTGTTGGAGTTGAGGCTGTCCGCGCGAATTCTGTATAACGAGCGAGGGCGCAGCCGTCAGCTGTGGCGTCGGTGGACGCAATATGAGTTGCACACCCTGCGGATTCTGCTGGACCAACACGGGCATCTGATTCAGCAGCAATTGTTGTGGCTGTGCTGCTGTTGCAGGCAATAAAATTTGCTGCTGCTGCTGCTGCTGCTGTTGGTTGTTGGCATTGTTGGATGCAGCACTGATCTGTGCCTGTTGCGGCTGAGGCGACTGCGAGATCTGCGGCAATTGTGAGTTGCTATTGCTGATACTTTTGTTCTTCGACAGCTGCTGCATCGACTGAGAGGCCAGTTCCTGCTGCGGCTTAGGCAGTATCTGTTGAGGCGCTTTGCTCGCCTTAGTGTTAACAGTGGACAACGCAATGCCTGCATTGCTGGTAAAGCGTTGTTGCTGTTGTTGCTGCTGTTGGTGCTGTTGTTGTTGTTGCTGCTGCTGCTGATGTTGCTGCTGCTGTTGCTGTTGTTGTTGCTGTTGTTGCTGCTGCTGTTGCAAATGTTGCTGCTGCAGCGTCGCCTGCTGGGTGGTGGCTATGATCTGACCCTGAGGTCCCTGAATGAACTGGAAAACTTGCTGCGGCGCCTGCTGCTGCTGCGGCCCGCTGGTGATTGTGAACTGTTGCGGCAGCATCTGTACGGCCTGAGGCTGTGGCGTTGGTGGCTTTATTGCCGCAGCAGCAATTGCGTTGCTGGGACTGGGTATAGGACTGTCTGCTATCAGCGGACTACTGCTCTGGTATTGTTGAAACTGTGCTTGCTGCTGTTGTTGATGCTGCTGTTGGCTCAGCACCGAATTGGCGCCCTTTTTCGCTTGACCTTTTGGGCTACTAGCCACATTTGCTGTCGTAAACGAAATGGGCGTGCTGATTGCCGTTGCATTCGGTTGCCCATAGCCGCCGGCTACTGTCGAGCAGATCGAGGTGGGTGCCGCTGCGCTGGTGCTAAAGATTTGCTGCTGCAATTGCTGCTGCTGCTGCTGATGTTGCAGTTGCTGCTGTTGTAGTTGCTGTTGTTGCTGCTGTTGTTGCTGCTGTCCAGTCCTTTTGTTGCCCTTCTAGAAATATATCAAATCAATTTAGATAACACTGTCAATCACTGTCGCCAATAAATTGTATCTAAATTATCAGTTAACAGATAGGCCAAGCCAACTTCATTACTATTCAAGTTAGGAATTTCTAAGAGTTCAGTAACAAATTGAAGCAAAGTTAAAGACATTTGATCTGTTAATTGTTTAAACCTGCACTTCATTGCATTAAGCTTTGCATTAGCCTTGTTATTCCCTTATCAGCTATTACTGTTCCAATTTGATAGGGATCTTATCTTATCGGGCGAGTGGGTAGCGAGCAGTTCAACTCAATGAAATATACCTTGTTCAGTTGTATATTATTGGAGCCGACAAGCGTGGCGTTCAACTCAGTGCCGATTGCATTATTGTGTCCACCGGCTGCGGCAGCGGCGGCGGCGGCGGCGGCAATGAGCCCGCCAGCTGTCACGCCAATGACGGTCGTGGCAGCGGCTGGCGACTGTGAGGGACTCGGCTGAAAGACAACGGTGCCGGCGTTGGGACTGCCATTTGTGAACTGATGTATGGATTGTCGCCTGCCAGGCGTCGCCGCCTTGCGCTCCTGCAAAGGATCAGATGATTAATGCGTTCCATGTAAATAATACAGATACAGATAAGCAAGCAAATGTGATTGGACTTACGTGTTCCTGTGGGTTGCTGTTGGCGTTTAATGCGTTGCCACCGGCTACGAGCACCACATCCTGTGGGAATGGCGATAGCGATGGTGATGGTTGCAGGCGTGGACTAGCTGAGATCGATGGCGATGGACTGGGCGTCAGAAACGGACCCGGAGGAGACAATATTCCTGCAAAAGCACAAACGCAAACGCAAACACAATAAAGCATTATTACATATTGAATGTATGGATATATATGAATATATATATATATATATATTTATATGTATATCGGCATGAACATATGTACATATGAAAGAAGTGCACTTATTCATTGTATTTTATTGGGCCACCATTGACCCACTAATGTCAGGGTCCAGGCGTGTTTATTGGCCAAACGAGTATCGGATAACCGAGGGGACGCAAGCTCTCCATAATGAACACCAAGCCATGGCATAAGCATCGACAACCATTTCGGGGGCAGCAATCTTGTACGTGACCAAAGCGCAACTGAATACATCAGATACAAGAGAACGCCACACACACACACACACACAGAAAACAAGCAACAGAGTATCTCGCAGATACACACACACTCGCCCCATACTCACGCACACACATCTACTTGTGTAAGTGGGTAAAATTGCGCGCCATTTCAGAGTTGTTTATTTTGAAGCTGGAGCGCTTCAATTTGCCGCCGGCTGTGCCATCACCCGGATCCCACTCTTGCCCCGTTCAACAGTTGACGGTGCCGTTGCCGTTGCCGTTGCCGTTGCCATTGCCATCGCCGTTTGCTGCTGGCTGCCTTTGTGCATACAAAACGAGGCAACTGAACAGAATGCCCGACTCAGCGGCTTGGAGTGCGCCAATACATTCACATATATATTTTTGGACAGAGCTGCGCGAGTCCAACAGCAACAGCAACAGTAACAGAAACAAAAACAAAAACCAAACCAGTTTCATTAGTGCCTGAAAAAGTTCTTTGCACTTCTTCCTTTGCACTCTTAGTATTATCGATACCCTGTTGAATGAGTTTTGAGGGTATCATTCAGTCATGACCATTTGTTAATATTACGGAAACTAATGAAAGCAATCATCAATCAGTTCATAGCAAGGTGCTACTTAAAAGAGAGTTGGGCACAAGTCAAAGAAATATAGAGGGAGCATATTGCACAGCGACAGCAAGTAAAAGGCCAAATGAATGAAATAGATAAAAACAGAAAGCAGAGGCGTAAAGTAACAAATAGAGAAACATAGTCAGGCTTTAAAAAGAAAAAGCTTTTTTCCTACAATTAAACGTTGCGTAATAGCATGAATATTGCATTTGAATTCGATTCCGATTTAATCAAGCATAGACAACAATACTTAGTATATTTCAAGGTTGCACGTTTGTCGTAAGCTCTTAAATAAAAGATCTTCCCTTCACATATATGATTCAACAGGCAGTCAATTATTCTGACTGTAGATTTGATTACTTTTCAGTTCGCACTTTTCAAGTTAAAGCGAAAGTTGAGCAAGCTTTGCAGTTACAAACTATTCATTTTTGGAGTTGATTAACAGGAAAATTAATTTAAAATTGATATTCAATGGGTAAATGATAAAGTTGACATATGGCTCTTGGCACACCGCTGCCACAAAGTGAAGGCGTGTGGATGCAGGTGCTGGCGATTATTGAAATCTGTTTCAAAAATATGTAACTAGCGGGCGTGCCTGAATTAGTTTTTCAATTAAAAGTTCAACTTTGTTTTTGTTTTCGTTGTTGCTGCTGCTGCTGAGCTGCTGCTGCTGCTGCTGCTGCTGCTGCTTTTGAGCACATTGTTGCTGTTGATGTTGCTCTTGTGGCAGCTACTTTTATATACATGTATATATGTATATTGTTTAGAAAATGAAATGAAAAATCAACAACAAAGAGGCGAAAAATTTACATAATGCCACCATGGATTGTCCTGTTACAACTACTGAGCGACATGCAGTAGTAGGCAGACGGCAGAAGCCAGCATTAATTTGCATAGCGCAAAAATGGAGCTAGCGAGCATGAGAGGGCAACAGCGGTTGGGAGTCGGGGCGGTACGGTCGGGCAGACACAAAGAACGTACGGGCAAAAAAATGAAAAAATAAAAAAAAAAAAAAATAAAGTGAAATGAGGAATTACGGATAGGACGGTAACAGAATAACACAGCAAGAAGCAAAGCGAAGGCGTAGGATAAACGAGCATAAGCATCAAAGAAGCTGCCATCATCTCCTACGTTGCCGCCGCTCGAGACGTTGTCAGCGATTGGAATTGAAGCATGAGACGAGGCCAAAGCCAAGACCCCCCGTCTTTCCCGCTCATGAATACATGTGTATGTGTGTGTGTGTGTGTGTGTGTGTATGTGTATTGAGTGTGTAGCCGTTGCCGCCATTATCGACAGCAAAACAAAGCCTAAGATGAATTTAACAAGCGCAACTGGCGACCGTTTACAGCTGCCCAGAGCTAGCAGCGGGAGACGTCGTCTTTCACATCATTCAACATGTACACACACACACACACACACACACACACACACACACACACACACACATACACACAAACATATATATATATATACTTGAGAGCTCACTGTGAAATTGTCCTGGCAACGTTAAGAGTTTCATATTTTTAGGCACTGGGCACAATCATTTCGTCGGTGCCAAAGCTCAAGACGTCGATGTTGGCATCCAGACGAGAAGACGAGATGACTGTGCAACAGAGCGTAGAGAGGTAGCACGAAGGGGGCATGTGGCTTGGCAAGGCAAGCAGCTGAAGGTACTGAAGGTTGCCAGCAGCAACGTAAATCAAAAGCCGCGCCGCGTGTGCTCTCAATAATAATAAGTATGCGAAGGGGGAGGGAATGCATATCTAAATACGACTACAAAGTACTTCTAGATGAATGCCTCACAGTTTGTTAGACATCCAACAAACTGTATCGAATTGGGCTCAACGCAAGTGTGGCATCTTAGAAAAGGGCAATTTTCCAATAGCTCACGCTATCCCATCAATTACTATTTAACATAGCATTAATCAGAAATTCAACTATAATTTGATTCTGTTGTCAAACCAAGCTGTATTTGAATAATGAAATAATATCAAATCTTACAAAGCTTTCTCTATGAAGAATCAAAAATTTACCACGAATTTAATTCTATTCAAGTCAGTTTTATATTTCACAAAGTGTTTGTATATCAATTAATAACTGCATTTTATGGCAGGTACGAGCTGTACGACATGTTCTTACATTTCATTTGTCAGGTAATCTGATTGAGTTAAAATTCAACATTTTATTTCTTCTATTTGTTGTTAGCCAGGCAAAAAACCAGCATTCAGACAGATTGATCGAAGCATATATATGTGTATATAGTAAATACATATACTTTAGCAGGTAAACAGACATGAATGTGTATTTGTGTGTGTGTGGTGTGTATGGCACAAAGAGTGAAAAGAGTTTTTCATGGTAAGCAAAACCACAAACGCAACTGGCGCACAAAAAAAAAAACTAAAAAGGAAATAAAAACTATAATTTTGCCAACAGCAGAAAAAAATGTTTTTAATACCGGACCTTAGTTACACTGAAACATTAATTCAATTAAAATTGTCTACTATCAGATAAATCTATTCGAGAATACCTATAAATTTATAATAAAATTTAATTATATATATATATATATATATATATATATATATATATATATATATATATATATATATATATATATATATATATATACATTTATTAATATACATATATATAATTAAATTTTATTGTAAATTTATTGGTTTTTTCAACTAGAGCCTTGTTTATTCTCTAAAATCGAAATTAAAATATAAATTTAAAGACAATCAGCTAATATTCTGATTTCACGCATTGTATACAAATTTTTGTTAGGGATATACAAAAAAAAAAAAAAGTAGTGAGTATCGAGACGAGTCAAAGATATGCACTTGATATGCACGTACATGCGCTCAAAAATGCTCGAATCTTTGGCTAGCCGGGACGCAGATGAACGCACGGATAGACGACGAACGGTTGCACGGATGGTTGGATAGATGGATGGATGGATGGATGGATGGATGGATGAATGGTTAGTTGGTTGGCTGTTTGGTTGGTTGGCTCGTTGGTTGGTTGGTTGTTTGGTTGGATAGATGGTAGTTAACTGACTGCCCGATGCATGTCTGCCTCTCTGCCCGGCCATCTACTTGAGTGTCTGGCGAGAGCAGAGAATGACGCCGACTCGCGCACGGGCTCGGACTCGGAGGCTGGGCCAGATGTTGCCACATTATTTTGCATTTTGTGCAGAAGCATAAAAACTGAACCAAGCACACTTTGGGGCAGGGAGGCAAAAACACAGTCAAACGGCGGCTACCCGCGCTGCAAGATGAATCCTATTTACGAGCCACCACTCACTGACTGACTGACGCTGCACAACAGCCACAGTGTGCCTGTGTGTGTATCTCTGTGTGTGTGTGTGTTTATGTGTGTGTGTATGGTGCATTTGCTCTGAAAGTTTGTTCTCTGTGCGCCGCTTTGCTGCCTGTCAAAGTCAGTAAAAATTTTGTTGGCACAAAAAAAATAGCTAAAGCGAACGAAAAACAAAGTCGGAGAGGGTAGGAAGCAACAGCAAAAAAGTGGTAAAGATGCAAAGGTAATGGAAAGTGTAGTGCGAGTAGTTTTTGCGCCCGCGTTTGCAGCAGTCAGAACTGTCGACTGTTCCCACAATCCGGGCATAAAGTCTATCCTTTGGTCCTGCTGTTTCGACGGCAGTTGATGCCTTCAAGGCATTTGGCTTGTTAAGCAGCATAATTGAATTAAGCTAAATGCGGCATAGCGAGCCAAGCAGACTAAAGTGAAACTGCAAAAAAGTATTTGAAGTAGACGACAGACACAGACACACATACAGATACAGATACAGATACAGATAGAGATACAAAGACAAATACAGTTACAGACACGCACATAGCGTAACTGGAATATTTCAACTTGGCGGCCTGTCGCAGAAATGTTTGTGTATAACAAAAATCCTGCATTTAGGTCGGCGACTCATTTAATTATGCATTATTACTGGGATCCCTTTGAAATGAGTCAACAAACTGCATAAATAAATCACAATATTTTACAATGATTTCAATTTTAGAGGAAATTAAAGTATAAGCACTTACTCTACTGTAGGACAATTGTCTATCTGAATGGTCTAAGACAGAGCTAGTACGCATCGTATGCTATGCAGAAAGTGTTCAAAGGAAACTTTCATCAACTCTTTCATTTCATTTAACATTTGAATTTAATTAATTAAGCTTTATGTTATCTCATAATCTGATTATTTTTTAAATTAAATACAATTTATTTGTTTGAGTAACTTTTCAAATAAAATTCATAAATGTCAAAACCAATTTTGGCCACAGTCGTGACGCTGCAGGAACTTTAGCTCAACTCGTTCGTCTATCCCAGATCCTGGGTCCCATATCTGACTTTCAAAGAACAGGCAACAAAAAATTATTTATTTATATGCAAGTACAAACACATACACACACACACACATACACACAGAGACAGACACTCAGGATACTCGAGTTGCAAGAGCGCCGTCGTTGTTGCCTTTGGCTGCTAATGGGAACAGCCATGGAGCTGGGCTACAGAAGGCCAGGGGTAGGACAGGCAACTCAGTCGGGCCTCTGGGTCCACCTTATAGCAACTGTGTTATGCTCTCGCATGTTTTATAGCTCTACTCTGCTTTGTGTGTGTATGCTTATGTGCCGCATCTTTGTTGTTTCGTTTATTTGGTTGACTGGCATAACCTCAGCCTCGCGGCTCCTCTCCGACGACGACGACTGCTCCTACAGCCACCTTCTCCTGCCACTTCACTGCCTTTCTAAGTAGGAGCTGCTGTGTGGCCCTCAACGTGGCGTTGTGTAGCGCGACGTGGAAACGAAATGCTCTACTCGGCTGCTGTTTCTATTGTCACAGTCTGTAACAATAGCGCAACGAAGGAGCCACTGTCAGACTGTCGCATCGACCGTTCGGCCGTTCGCCCGTTTGCCCGTTTGCCCGTTTGCCCGTCCGACCGGCCGTGTGACAATTCGACCCCAAAAGGACCAAGCGCAGACCACGGAGACAAACGCAAAATAGCAACAACAAGGAGTATCCAAGCAGAGCTCGCATTTTGTCATCCTGTACTCTCGCCGTACACATGGACTGTTGATGGTGTTATGGCGATATGTCGCTGACTACCGACTGGCGTCCATTGCCACAGTTCAAGTCTTGCCCCTCCCCCGCCCTACGCCCTACGCCGCCCACGAACTTCATAAGAAGCAACCAACAACATACAAAAATGTTTGTGTAAAAACAA
The DNA here is from genome assembly GCA_035045945.1 of Drosophila anceps. Lineage (NCBI taxonomy): Eukaryota > Metazoa > Arthropoda > Insecta > Diptera > Drosophilidae > Drosophila > Drosophila anceps. Next base: position 13,673,860 of record JAWNON010000225.1, read on the forward strand.
TGCTCAGGCAGCAGGCATGGCATACAGGATAAACTCCGTTGATGGGAGGAGGAGCCGGACGTGGCAAGGGACAAGGGGCAAGGGTATATGTGCATAAAATAAGACAACGTCTCCGTTCATTTGGCGGGGGAACGAGTCGGATAAAAATGAAATAAAAATCGATAAGTGTAGGCACGTTTGAATAGTCGTTGGCTCGTTCGTTCGCTCGTTCGTTCGCTCTGGATATGGTTGTGTATCGCATTCAATATAGCACTGGGTAACCAGGCGAGCAAGTGAGTCGAATGGCGTAGAGCAGTTGCGTGAGATATTCGCTATAGCCATGGCTATGGCTTTTATGTGCCCAGCCTGTGTACTTGGCCTGCTTGTCATTTCTCGGAAAAGTCAACGACGTCTTATTGGCTATTTTTGCAAATTCGCTGGAAATTATGGCTTATTGAAATGTATTTTATATGCCACTTATTTTTAATGCTTGTTTAAATAATGAATGCACCATCGTCTTCGTTCTAAGGCAATTAGCTTAAACTTTAAATGAACTTTGATGGGAGTGCGACCGCTCGATGACATTGGTTGAGTGGCAAATCGAACAAGCAATCTGAATACCGTTTATAAAACGATATATTTATTGCTAATTATATACATTTTGTAGACTCTTTGATGAAAGCATTAATGACAGAAAGTCTTAGCAGAATGGGAAAGCAAGGATTATGCTGCACACGAAGTGCATTTAATGCCTGCCAATTTAACAAGGCAGACAAAAGGACGCCCAACAGCAATCAGTCGCTGCAATTAAAAGTGTAGCCCTTATCCCCCCCTCTGAACACTTTCCACCTGACACTTGAAACGCAATGCCCGACAGTGGCAACGACAACGGCAACGGCAACGGCAACGGCATCGACGGCAACGAAAAGCAGGGCAACTGGAAACCACTCGAGCCAAATAACTCATGTCTCGAGTGCTGTTGAAATGAGTTTGAGTTTCCATTTTTGTGACCAGGTGAGTGGGCAGGCATACAAAGTGCGCCAAGCTGGCTAGCCGGGACGTCGATGACACCGCATCATTATAATCATCATTATCATTAACAGTTTGAGCGCTCGTACAAAGCACAAAGCATACAGCATACAGCATACAGCATACAGCACACAGCACACAAACACTTCACATTTATTCATTCATGCATTCATTCGCTCCTAGACGGCAGATTACCCTAATTACATTCAGTAATCGCTCAGTAACAAAACATAAAAGCAAACTTCCCCAAGGCAGAACTTTTGAATAAAGCTTAGCATATTTACATCAATTACAACAGAATTATTCCATTTCAATTAGCTATACTTCGCCGCAGGTGATGCATGGGAAAAACTTTTGATAGAAGCTATAGCGTTAATTAATTAGCAGGAAATTAGGAAATCACATGCATTCCCATTAGATATATGTATATGCATTTCTTATTCGACGATAGCACACATCGACCTACGACACAATACTTAATATCTAATGTAGATATCATCGATCAAGTTCTTAAGTTTTAGTTATTGCTGTTGCTGTTGCTGTTGCTTGGCTTCGATTAGATAACTAATGTAAATACACTTTTCCTGTGTTTTTAATCTGCACAGAATTTATTATTTCTCTATTATTTTACCTTGTTTTAGTACATATATTATATAAAATATTTGAAGGGTATATTTCCATTTGAATAGACTGGAAACTAAGCGGTTTAATTCAATTTCAATTTGATATTGTTAGCAATCCTTATAATCGTTATAATTATAATCATTGCTAAGCTTTGCTTACAACACATTTAATCAGCCTTTAAATTAAGTTCAGTTGAAACTAATTTAACTTTAATTTAAAGACATCAAAGATTAAATTTGGAATGTTCTACTCATCTGCCGCACTCAGCGACAGCTTTGCTGAACTCTTAGATGAATTGTTCTTAATGTAATTGAAATGGTGGCAGACAAAAGCCATTTGTGCATAGACATCGAAGTGAAGCGTCAATTGTATTTGCCCCGCCTGTCGTCCAACAACAAACAAACAACAGACAAACAAACTGGGCGTGTGGCAATCAAATTAATTTAGTTTATGCATTTTGCTCACCCTTTGACGACTTCAATTGTGCGACGCAGGCCGTTAGAGTGTATATGAATATGTGTATATTCGTTCTGTGCATGTATGTGTATACATACATATACAATACTGAGAGCGAGTGTAAGGCGCATTAAATATGCATTAAATTACTATGGGAAAAGTGCCAACTGATGTTAACGTCCCGGCAATAGCTCCGGCTATTAGGACATTGTCAAAGGCAAAGCCAATGGCTAAAATGGACAGACTATTTACAATTAATCAATACACACAAAAATAACAGCAACAACAACGACGACGACGACGACGACGACGACGACGACGACGACGACGACAACAAGAACAACAATCGCAAATCGTTGAGTCACCAATTGTGCTGACATCAAGAATTTGCCATGTCACGGCGTAAACAACAATATTACACATACGCCACATGGGACAGCCAAAATTTTCAGTCACCTACCAAAGGTGTAAACTTATTGCCAAACTGCTTAAAGCCACAAAGCAACCAACAGCCCACAATCACAGCTGCGGCTATACACACACAGCCACCCACATGTATGTGACGACGCGTCGTGCTTTGCTGTTCACCTCTAAATAGCAACGTCATTAACACGTCACGTGTCATTTCATAAAAACAAACAAGTGAAAGGGCCTCAGCCGAATATAGCCTGCCGCGAGATACTCTTTAAATAGTTTCAAGCTGCTGGAACTGGCATACAAACACAACAAATACACAAACAGCAGCTGTGTCATTCATGGATGCTTGTTTTAACTGAATTTAGAATGTTTTTTGTTTTTAGTTTATTTAATATTTAATTTAATTGAGGGATTAAGTTGGACAATGCCATCTATCATAAATAAAGTTTTTTCCTATTCTCACATACAACTGTGGTCGTAAAAATAGTGGTGCCACCATCAGGGAAGATTTTGTGATAAATGATAAATAATAAATAATAAAAAGAAACTAAATTCCAATTTGATATTATCATATCGACATCGTGATTGCAGCTGAATGGAACACTTATAATCAAAGTTTGGCATATGGACAGGCAGACTTAACTATATACAACAAATGCAACATTTGCATTTGTCTTTTCCATTTGGACGCTAATTTATACCATTTTTATTAATTTTTATTGCTTAGCCGCTGTCAAAGATAACAAAAACGAGTAACTTACGACAGAAAACAATCACATGAAACCACAGTCTAGTTTTTTTTTTTTTTTTTTTGTTTTTCTCTTTTCGGGCCATTACGTGTTGGCTGCCCAAATTGGTCAAAATCATTGACGCTTGCCACCTGCCTAGCGCAGAGTTCACGCATTTAGTGTTTAGCTTTCCGCACATTCGTGCGTCTATTGTGTTGTCGATTAACTGCTTGCCACATGTTTGTGGTCGCTGTAAGATTGCTTTACCATGGCCTGGCATTGACATGCAATTAGTTTTACAGCACTTTGATTTGAAGCAATAGAGTCGAGCACTTAAATACCTTCAGCGCAGTTGTAAGGCGTTCACTTCCATTTACTATTGTGCATTCCATTTTAACACATACATATATCTGGCAATCAATTAAGAAAATAATTTGTTTCTACTCCTTAATTAAGTTCTCGAGATAAGCAAATAACTAGGCAAGGCCAGCAATAATGTTTAAAGGTAATAAACTTTATAAATAATATGCCAAGACGTGAGCAGCGCTTTTAGCTAAATATAGCAATAATTGTATTCAGTTAGACAGGTAAAATTTTTGTTTTTTTTTTTTAATTTCATTTGATGTGCAAAGTGCAAAGCTCTGCACTTAGTGTTTTGGTCAAAAATTAGAAGAAAAAAAAATACTTAATTTGATTGCAGGTGTATAAACTTTTGTGCAATTAACGAACATGATATGTGCCCGCTAAGGCTGTCGCTTAGCTAAAGTTCCGTTTCCCGAAAGCCCACGAATGCATAAATTAATAACTGATTTGAAAACTATTAAAAAATGCAAAAAAATTTACTTTATATATATACACACATATGTACATATATACATGATTACCTTTTCATAGCTGTACATATATGCAAATATTAAATTTCAACCACACTCAATTAATTTGTATTTATAGATGTATGTATTTACTACCCATTCATGTGTGAAATTTTGATATTTTTAATTTGAAAAACATCAACATTTTTATTTCGTGCAATTCAGCTTTCAGCGCAAGTTTCAGTGAAAATATAATATAAGCAAGGCATGCAAATTGCTTATCACATTCCAGCCCACACATAAAACAACATTTCGTATCCTGCACAGCCCACACACAAAACAACATTGCCAACATCATCAGCATTTTGTATCCTGCACATCAAATGGCTGCTTCATGACATCGATTTAATATGCCCATCAATTCTATACATTGCTGTCAATTCATAAATATGAAACCGGCGCCTGAAGCTCAGTAAAAAGCAAAACGAAAAAAAAACAAAACAAAAAAAAAACAGGGCAACAAGAATTAACGGTAAACCGACGCCTGGCCAACAAGTCAAAATCATATTATGGAGCGCTCAGATGGCTGAAGCAACAATGACAAACAAAGTGTGAAGAAAGGCAAAATCGAAAACAACGACACGCACTTAAAAAGCAAAAGATACAAGCCAAAGACCACAGCGACATCAAAGCACATGTACAGGTATCTGATGGATACAGCCGATGGACAGCCGCTAAGATACACGTATTTTGTGAGTTGAGCTTGGCTGGCAAACACACATATATCTAAAAGTGCCTGTTTGTAAGCGTGTGTGTGTGTGTGTATGGCGTAGTTAGATAAAATACCTACAGAAATATATATATATATATAAATATATACATATATATATACATATATATATATATATATATATACCACCAACGAACAGGCAACAACAATATGTTAGAACGAAAGGAAAAATTGTATCTACATCTTATTTGTTTTGCTTTACTGCGATGGAAGCAAATGGAACTGAGCAGGGAGAGTGGAGAGTGGTTAGTGGGATACGGGGGGGACTGAAGAGGTTGGAGTGTGGGCAGGATGGGAGCAGCAGAGACTATGGGGTCACACGAGCGCGCATTTCTTCACAATTTACGTCGCCGTCGTCGTCATCGACGTTACTCTCGTTGTTGTTGTTGTAGTTGTACTTGGGCTATCTGTATCTAAATGTGTGCATGTGTATGTGTATGCGTGTGGCGCTATATTGACGTATCTGTGTGCTCCGAAAGACGTGCCAGCAGCTTACAACAACAACAACAACAACAACAACAACATTCGTAACAACAACAGCCAAACATCATTTACACGCGTGCTCTTTCTCACACGCACGTTGTTTATACTCAAAGCTGATGGTGCAAGGGAGCGCGGCTGTGTGTGTGTGTGTGTGTGTGTGTGTATGTGAGTGTGTGGGTGGGCATCTGTGAGATACTCACTAAATATTTGCGGATAAATGGTGAAAATTTTGACTGCTTTTTAGGCACTGCACAAATATGAATTAAATTTATTCTTGGGCACTTTTTTTCTTTTTGATTTGTTTTATTTTCGTAACGCTTTGGGCGCCTTTGGATTAAGCACTTTTTATGGTTTGTTTTGGACACTTTTTATGCACTTGCACTTGCACTTGCACTTGTACTTGCACCTGCACTTGCACCTGCACTTACACTTGCAATCGCGCGTGCCTTTCAGGCCAATCAGTTCATTAATTTGTTTTATCAAATTTGATGTGACAATTCCCGACGGTCGTCAACACACAAACAACAAATACCTAAAAAACTTTATTGCTCAAATAAAACGACGACGAGGAAATGTTGGCGGCAGGCGAGACGAGATGATACGACACATTCATTGCGACCCCGGCACGTACGTAAGACTATTCGCGGCGAAATCGCACAAAACATTTTTATATCTACAATATCCTCGTCGATGTCCTCGTTGTACTTCGCGTAGCAATCGTCGCCGTTGTCGACATCGTCATCGTTATCGTCGACACCGTCGTCGTCGTCGTCGTCGCCGTCGTTGTTGTTGCTTCGCGCGCGCCGCAAAGAATGAGAAGAAAAACTCAGCGCGCGACTCAAGCTGAAAAACAACAAGAGCGCAAAAAAAATCATAAATGCGAGAGCGAACGGAGAGAGCGACTCGACGAGCGAGCTAACGAAACACACACACAAAGAAGAAAAAAATCGAAACGAAACTAAACGTCAGCGATGCGGGCAGCGGACAGCGCACTGCGAGCTAAGGTGGGAGGGCAAACGTGTGTGGTGCACCAAACACGTAAAATCACTTAGTACCTCGAAAGAGCGAAACACAACACAAGAGCACAAAACCAGAGCACCAACAACAACAACAACAACAACAACGACAACGCCAATTGTGATGACCGGACAGCGTTGCCAGATTGAATTAACGGCCACATAATAAAACAGAATTTACTAACAACTGCTACCAATAACAGGTGGTAGCTCTGTTTTGCATACATAAATGCTGTCTAATTAGTTTAGGGATTTTCAATTAATTTAATTTTCGACTTACTTGACGACAAATAATTGTATTGAGTGTGAGGCATCACTATTTACAATATTAAATTGTTAATGTTCGCATTTATTTACCTAAAAAGAGAAAATGCAAATTAGTTGACAATTGACTGATGTAGCAGTAGAAATTAAATAGGTGTTAATAAATCATCTATTTTTTTATGTTGGCTACTTATTTTCATAAGCTTTAGCTAATTATCATATACACTCTAATTGACATCAAGTTCTAAATGTTTTATTCATCTAATTTGTTCCGATAGATTTGGCTACAAATTGAATGCTCGGAACAACTTTTCCTCTTTCTTACCATAAGCCCTAAAGCCGCCGAAAACTGCGAACAATGCAAGTTACACGACTTCATAAATCAAAAATTTCATGCTGCCAACAAAAACAAAAATCTGGCAACATTCCGAAGCACACTCACAAAATATGTCAAAAGTTAAAAGTAATCGTATAAGTAGCCAAGGCAAACCAATCCGAATAGACGCTCACTCACACACACACACACACACACACACACACACACACACACACTTGAAGAAAGCAACAAAGGGAAAGTTAACAGGGAGCTTGACGTTGCCGACGCAGCTTAATTTTCATGATTTTTCCATTAACTAGAAACAAATAGACATGAACCCCTTTCAGCACACGTTGCTGGCATGCAGCGCCATCTATCGGCCAACAATGCTTGGCGTTATTTTTGAAATCGGTAACGGGGAATAAAGGTTGCCCAAAATACAAGCACGTGAATGCGTAACGTTGTAGTAAGGGTAATAATACGATAATATGAGATAGCTAAAAGCGAGAGCGCCCAAGTGTTTTTCAAGAGAGTCCGCGCTGTCTCTCTCTCACTCTCTGTCGCTCTCCGCGCTTGACTAAGAAGAGAGCGAGCTCAGGCGCAGCAACACCACCACCATCAACATAGAGAAAGGATACAACAATAACAACAACAACAACAACAATAAAAAACAACCCTCAATAAAACTTAAGCGAATAATACATGAATCAAAATATGTATGGATATGGATTGTTATAAAAATGGGGCACACAAATTAAAAGAGGGCGATGCAGAGAAGAGGCAAAGGGAGACCAAATGGCATAGACTATAGGGAAATGTAGACACCAAAGCCGAAATCTATAAACTTTAGGTGGCAGTAGTTGTAGTTAGTTATGTCTCGTACTGCTTACATTCGGATATAAATGTAATGCCTGAGATAGAGGCGTGAAATGTGGTACGGATAGCTACAGCTGCAGCGTCTGTTTGTAATTTGCATTCAGTTAACAGCCAAACTAAAGCACAAACAAATCATAAAGGAAAAGTGTTAAATAAACATGCACAAATAAACAGGGTGAAACCACTTTGGTAACTTATTGAAAACCTGTTAGTGCATCTCTGAAACACCACAGACCCATTGCCCCGATCCTCAACCTCAATCGCTTTGTTTGCGCTCCTTATTTTGATGTTCTTCATGTGCGTGTGTGTGTGTGTGTGTGCTGTGTAAAAGATCAAAAATCAAACAGAATTCTCGTTTAAACGTTCGGCTGCTGTGTAAATATTTCAACGTAATTCAATCAAAATACAATTAACACATTTGCATGAGTGTGCGGTGTGTGTATATTTCGAATGCACAGCACAACGTATCTCACTCACAAGATAAACTATCACAGCAAAGTCAATAAAACAGACAGCATGAGATGGCACAAATGTAACAGCAGACAGACAAAATACACACCTTGATTTTATGGCTGGTTGTTGAAGTCGTTACAGATTCGTTTGCCTATAAGATACACATGTATCTTAATAAATGTATCTTTAACACCGACAATAAAAGGAGCTTCAAAAGACAACTCACGTGAGACAGCGCACAAAACGATGCCGAACAAATTGTTGACATCCACCACAGTCAACTTCATCCTTGTGGTTGTTGCTGCGCAAGCGATGACAAACAAAATAAAAAGCATAAATAATTAATATCGCTGCGTGTATGTATACTGCCAGCCACATAGCGTTGCCATCATTTTTTTTATGGTTTTGACACTGGTTACACAGTGCGTATACGCAACGCAGAGCGCGCGGCTTATCAAGCAGCAGACAGGCAGGCAGTAGATGAGCAAACAAACAGATTGACAAGGCCGCTGTTTAGGTATTGAGTTCGCTGTGCAGTGCGATTCAATTCATTTTCAAACATCTGGCAACACGATCCAAGACAACAAAAGCTTGAGCATCGCATTCAAGCATCAACCGATTGACATCCTGATTTGGTTTTGTTATTGCATACATAATAATATTTCTTTGCAGAAAGAAGCAGCGATAATGGTCAATAATAACACAATACAAAACAAAAACACCGATAACACATACGGTAAAAGCCAAACAAAGTAAACCACTAAAACCATGAAAGAAAACCAAAAAAAAAATTCAAGCAAAATCAACAGCAGAGCGAGACACGAAAAACGACCACAACAATAACAACAAGCGATACAAGCACAACTTTTGCTCTCACCGCTCTCATTCCAGTGGCGTTTGAGACTCCTTGCCCAGTGGAATGCAATTGCGAAAGCCGTGCAAACAATGAAACAACAACAAAATGGCGTTTCATTTCGCTCTGTGCCGCTATTGTTGCAGTTGCTGTTGTTGTTTTCGTTTTGATTTTATTTTTATTGCTGGCTGCGGTTGTTATTCTGTGCAGTCAATGACTAAACGTTTAGCGGCGACATTTTGCCAGACACGCACGTGTACATGTGTGTGTGTGTGTGTGTTAGCGTGTGTGTGCGTGTGCGTGCATATTCTGCATTTGATGCACTCGAATTGAGCTGCCAACGGCCAAACGCAGAGTGCCCAATTGTTGGAATCAGTACAAAGCCGCAATTCCGGCATCAGTTTTAGTTCCGTTCATTCAGCTAAAGCACTTGCCACCCATATAATTTTACTACGCGCTGAGTTCACAATATTTGCCACTAACAAGCGCAGGGGTATTAAAGAGGCGTGGCCCGTTGTGCATTTAGCTTTCACAATTGCATGTCCATTGTTGTTTTCAACTATATAAATTTATTCGAATTGCACAATTTTAGAATGAAAATTGCCATTTTTCTCATTTATCAACAGGTCGTCAGGTAAATTTTAAATACTTTTTTAAAAATAGAAAGCTTAGTCCATGGAACACAAGAAACTAATCAAGTTTTACTAATTTCGAAACTAAAACTTCATTTCTATAGCTCAATTAAGACTCTCATTATATCTGGCTTCGCCACTTGACACCAACAGCAACAACAACATCATGAAAATCACTTTTTTTTTTATTTAATGTGGCAATTAACGCAAAACTTGCATTAAATCACATCACAAACGTCGCCCAATAAAAAGATTCGTGCCGATTTGCTTTAATGAATTTGAACTGAAATTGCTGTGAAATTAAGATTTCCTACTTGGGCACAATTAAAATTAACTTCAAAAGGGGCCAAAGCGAAGAGCACTGCGGCAATAGTGAAAAGACGAGGCGACCGAAGCTAAGCTGACCGAAAGATGAAGGATTTCATACCCGCACACTCTGTCAATGGCACTGGCGCTGGCAGCTGCTGCTCCAGCTGAGAGGCAACGACAGCGGCAGACGGCAGTCAATTTGTTCGACTAATTGGCATACATACACCAGGGACCAGGCGGCTATGTGTGTGTTTAAAGCCCAATAAGAACTGTTATGCGTACTCACAGACTGGCCATCATTTATTTATGTGGCATGCAACACAAATACTAGTAAGCGTGCCAAAATGAAGCTATCGAAAATGTAGTTATTAATATTGATAAAAAGATTTTCAGCTCGATTCAGCTTGAGAAATCTATTGAATCCTCTTTTGTAATGAATAAAATGTTTATTTTTGAAGCTAACAAATATTGCAAAAATTGTAAAACAAAAAAATTTACCTATGAAAATCAATTATATGTTGCCTTAACTGCACTGAAAGACCAAGTATTTAAATTATTTAATTATATCTTGTAATAAAGCTCATTTGAACTTTACATATTTGTGGTACTTCTGCACAAAAATAGTTCAAATTGAGCAAGTTATAAACCATATTCCGCCCGATATTAAAAAATACTTTATTTTTATGTTGTTCTCACTTCACATCAAAGGAAAAACTTTTCTTTTCACCGCTTGCTCTAATTAATGCGTTTTTTCTTCGGCTTTGTGAATTCCCTATGCGCAGCAACATTAATTAAGTCCTCTCTTTGGACTCTGCCCCGAGGCAGATTCATTCCAACTTATTGCCACCTTTTAATATCGAATGTCTCCTGTCTGTCTGACCGCCTGCTTGCCTGTCTGTCTGTCTGTCCATCTGTCTGTCTGCTCTGAATACTTTGTGCTCTTTATGAGTTGAATTGAATTGGAGTTGCGACAAGCAGTGCACAATAAGCAACTACATATCTGGAATAAATATGCATATGTGAGTGAGCTTGCACCATACAATAAGTAAATAAAACAGCAACAACAACTGCAACAACTGCAACAATGGCAACAATATTGACACCGAGTTTACATTGAGATTCATATTGTGCCTGTTGGCATTTCTCTTGCAACTTTATGAGAGGAGAGATTCTCAACTTTCAGTTCGCAATTGGTGTACAGATTTACACAGAGTGAGACATATATATACATGTATATATATATATATAAATACAGGACACGGTAAACATACTTTGCTCTTTGACAAAGTTTTTGTCTGGGCAGCAAACGTTGAATGCGTATTAATTGTACATTCGCACGTGCTGCATATATACATCCATACATATGTATACATCTCTGACATGAATGATGAAATTCAGACAAAAATAAGTTCAACATATGAAATGGCCAAACAAACACTTAAATGCAGCATTGATAAAGATATGACAGATATGCTTGGTATACACGTTTCCGAAATGATAAGAGTACATTGGATTTATGCACTACTTTGTTGACTTAAATTCAAAAGTCGGTTCTTGGATTTGCCAGAAACAAAAATAATAAATATAATTTTGTGCTCATAACAACAGCAGCAGCAACATCAAAGACATTGACAACAAAAGATCAAAGCTTCAAAGGATCTGTGAGCAACAACAACAACAACAACAACAACAACAAGAAAACCAACAACAACCAATTTGAATGGGACGTGAGCTTACATTCTTTCCAAGTTTTTAATTAATTTCGTTGCACTATGCCAGCAGTAAACTCCAACATTGGCGCTGACAACGGATACACAATGGATGGTGATGAAGACTTTCCATTGAACGCCCAGCAGGCGGCCGAGCAACGCGCTTCAGCGATTTTAATATAGTTTATTACGAAATTCTCATTAATATTTGTTCATCAAAGTGCATAATGAAATACGTTAAATAGCTATAAATGAGCTGCGACATGTGCATTTCAAATAATTGCAATTTCCAATTCTGTCAGAATTTTGCTGCAACAAATTTGTTTGATTTTTTTGTATGTCAGCGGTTTTTAAATCAAGGCTCTCTCTCTCTCTCTCTGTCTCTCTCTCTCTCTCTCTCTATAGCTGTCTATAGTTTTCTTGAATTGTATTTGCTTGTTGAGCTCTCAACATCTTCACTAAGTAAACTATTGCGACGCGTTCCAACTGTCAAATATTGAAAGTCTCGGAGTGCAATTTGTGTCAGTTATAAAAAAAAAAGAAGAAGAAGAAGAAGAAAAGCAAACGTCTGTCTCGTCTGACCTGCCACGCCCTTTTTTACTCTAGATGAGTTGGCAAAATTACAGCTGCGACTCACGTACTCAGCATTCGAATGCAATTAACGTTTTGAGTTTGTTTTAATGCTATTTATTTATGTTATTTATATGCGGGCCTGCTTTATGGTGTGTCATTACATACATATACATATATACTAAGATACACATACACACATAAGACACGCAGATACAAATCGGCTGAAGAACCGTTTAAAAGCGTAACATGGCGCACCTGCAGTCCAATAAACACTTGACTCAAACAACAACAGCAGCAACAACAGCAAACCTGGTGCCATCTTTATTTGTCTTTTTGTATTGTACGTGTGTGTGTCTCTCTGTGTGTGTGTGTGTGTGTGTGTGTGTGTGTATGTGTGAGTTTGTGTTTTGTGTGTATTTAATGGCATCATCAATGGAGGCGGCTACCAGAAAAACAGCGTAGCCAACATTTTGTACTTCTGTTTTGATTATGTTGATTGCAACAAATTTGGCTGCTGTTGTTGTTGGGGTCTTGGCATTGTCTTTGTTGTTGTTGTTGTTGTTGTTGTTGTACTTGGGTAACACTGAAAAGCGTGCTCGCCTCGCTGGGCTCACGTACATGTCGGGCATTTCGTCGTTGTCAGTCAAACGTTTATTTGCACTTGACATTAGCAAAGTCATAATAAAAATTTCCCGCAAAAGGCACGCACAAACAACAGCAACAACAACAACAACAACAACAACAGCAGCAGCAGCAGCAGCATCAGCTCGCCTAACTGCCAGTTAACACTGTACACTGATGCAAATGTGATACAAAAGTGCAAAAGTGATTCGAAACACTGATTAAGTTAAGCTTTTCTTTCATTAGGTAAAATAAAAAAAATAAATAAAAATACATTTGATGTGAAACGAAATACAAAACTAGATGATATATCCTCATATTTGATGTATTTCTTTTTCTCTTTAATTGATCATAATAAATTGAAATTATTTCAATTGCAATTTTATCACACATTGCATCAAAAAATTGTTTTATTAAATTAAATTAGTTTGAATTGTATCACTGATATCAACAATACAAATAAATATTGAAATGAATTTGCTATTTATTTAATAAAGATGTGCAAATTGTATTATTTATTTAGTTATCCATTTTTCAGTGCAATGGAGAGCAGTGTGCAGTGTCACAACTTAAACAAATTGCTGCCCCAGTCTTAAAAAGTACTTCAAACGGAGGGGCCACAAAACGGTAAAATTGTCATTTACAAAGCAACGTGTAGAGGCAACAAACCAAGCAACCAACCAACCAGTCAGCCAACCAACCAACTAACCAGCCGACCAACCGAACGACCAACCTTCCCTTCCCTGCCTGGCGCACGTGAGAGTCAACGAACTGGAACTCGGATTTGCCGACTCTGACTCTCAACGGTTGGCATCTGGCGTCTGCTCTGGCCCCCCTCTTTCTGTGCTCATGTTGGCAACAAAAAGGGTTCCGCTTTTGCTGCCAAATTACATGCACAACAGGTTCAGTTCAAACGGTGATGCTCAACAGCAACAGCAACAGCAACAGTAGCAGCGGCAGCAGCAGCAGCAGCAGCAGCACATCATCCGTACGACTGTCCGTTCACATTTTAGGCCACACACTGAAGCTAATTTGTTATTGTCGCACAAGTTACAATGGTCAATGGGTAAAATGGGCAACAGCCATAAAGGCGCTTCAACATAATCAACTTCAATGGCAACAAAACTCGTAAAGTGTCGTCTATATAGCCAATTGATTTCCTTTTCGACTGTGCAGAGGGCAAAGAGAGCTTGCATGATTGCTTGTATGATTGTGTATTGGAGCGGCACTTTATGGCCATACACCCTGCAAACGGTTCAGATAGACAATTGATAGTCAATCTGGATAAGATCTGGAACTGAGCAAACATTTGGGTTTTTATAATCAATGAAATTGAATTAGATTAGCTTATGTATACGTGTCAGATCTAAAAGCCATTCTAAAATATATAATTTATATTCTAACAAATTATACATTATATGAAATGAGCCTGGATATTGTTTCAGCTATTGTTTTAAATCATAAAAAATCACCTTTATCTATGCTTTACGCTTACCTTCAACAGTATAAACAGGAAAATCATCAACGTCCCAGCACATTTGCGACTAAAATCCTCCCTATTATTACGACGCGAACTGACGCTGAATTGTAAGTGTTTAAACATTTATAGCAAATGGCGTTGAATGCTTCGACGATTTACTTTGAAATATGCACTTTGTGGGTGGCCTGGCTGCCTACGTGCGTTTTATATCAAGTAAGTGTTCTGGGCATGGCCATCTCTGGCACCCTCGGTTTGGTTGGTTTTGGTTGGTTGGCTTCGCGTCTAACCCTCTAATAGACTCTAGCAACTGTACGAGTGGTACATGGGTAAGTGGGTGGCAGACAAGTAATCGACAGCGTATTGCTGCTATGTTGGTGTTTGTCATAGAATATTTTTTATTCGATTTGTGTCTCTAATAATAGCAGCAGCAGCAGTGGCAGCAGCAAATTTTCAGTGAGAGCTGAACTGAACTGAGCTGCGTTGACCTGCCATTTTTCAAGGGGTCACCCTTTCAGCGATCATTCCACCCATGCGCTCAATTCATTTATTCAAATTCACTGCACACATCAAAGCCAGACAATAACACAATGGGGGTTTGTTGTTGGCTTTGACGCGTTCACAACTTGGCCGGTTTGGTTGGACCATCTGAACACTGAACACGTCAGCCATGTAATTAGATTGTCACACTGTCAAGTGCTTCAGTCGTTCGACCGTTGTCATTATGTTCGGCCAACTGAATTGTCCGATTCGTTTCTGCTCTCCCGCTTCCACTACAAATTAACAGACACACAACAGAACTTTTTTACCTATTTATCTATTAGATATGCACACATTATATTTTTGTATAAATTGATTGCACTTATCAAATTGAAACCAAAGGGTTAGGAAGCAATCTTTAACAGGGGTGCCGTAGACTATAGAATATATTGAAAAAAACAAAATTTAAGTCCCGCGCTTTCAAACTGAATAAACATGCTTCTAATAGTAATTCTATATTGTGAACTTTGTTTTTCTGGTAATTTAAAACTGCGTGGGAAAAGTAAATATTAGCCACGCTCCAAAAATGATAATGCAAACGAAAAATGCAGCCAAGGCCAATGCACTTAGCAGGGATTGTCTGCATGAATTAACTAAAGCTTTTCTATTAGTTTGTCACAATTGAGCAATTGGATAAATTAAAGACCTCGGCGGCAGCATAAATTATCAAGTGCAGCAGATGCAACAAGAAAATGTCTTAGATATGCCCAGTCCTTGCACAGTTAATCGCTCTCTAAACACAAATACTTATTCAATTTGTTGCCACAAGGGCAAGCTCAAAAGATTCTTTAAAATATATAGAGACTTTTATAAATATGTTTGCATTACAAGTTAAAACTTGTTTCTCTGGTTGCAGCATTTCCCAATTTCACAATTTCTTTACTCTTCAGCCATTGACAATTTATATGAAAAAAATTGTCAAAAATTTTCAAAAATTTCATAACAAATATTTGCAACTTCTTCAAATTGTGAATTTGCCAACCTTGGCGGAATGTCAAGCAGCTGACAAAATTTGTCTTGTCCGCTTAAAGACGCTTCGGTAGCTCGTCTGGTCTAACTCAATAGTGGTAATAGAAAAAGCCGTAACAAACAATAACTATGAAATGCCCATCCAAAATGAAAAGCAAACCGAGGCGAGACACAAACGAAAATTTCCACAAGATGGATTTACATAAAGGCTAACCTTTTCTCAAAGCATATAAATATGATTTGGCAATGCAATTGGCTGTGCCATTGGTATTCACAACTATTTACAAAAGTCGAAACTAAACTGTTTACAAACAAACTATTTGGGCAACGCTTTCGGACATAATTATTGAACAAGATTTCAAATTCGAACAATTTTGTTTCAATTTCTATTTTAAAATATAAATTGGGAAATGACAATGGCTGCACATATAAATTGGATAGAAAAATGCAAAAATAAATTCATATTCGAAACGATTGAGAATTCTTTGCGTGGCACAGATGCCAACACGGACGGAGCAACAAATGGACAGCGTCCAATTAAAAATAACCAAGCATTATCTATGGCATACGTATACATACCTACATACATACATACATACAAACATACATACGTGCATACATACCTACATACATACATACATACATACACACATACATACATATATACCTACATACATACATACAAACATACATACATACATACCTACATACCTACATACATACATACATACATACATACATACATACATACAAGCATACATACATACATACATACATACATACATACATACGTACATACATACATACATACATATATAGGTGTCATCTCGCGTTCTGCCTCTTTGTTGGCTGTCAACGCATCATTCACAATATTTTCTACACACTAGACGTTGGCTATGTAGAGGAAGGTCAACGCTTTCTTAATATTATGTATATATATATATATATATATATATCGAGAAATCGCAATCTAAAAAGCAATTGTCATTATAGCAATTGTCACCCAATTTGGCACAGTTCAATCTTTAAATCTCAAGCGACGTTTTTGGCGTTGCGCTTAAAATGAATAATTGAAATAATAATAACAATAACAAACAGCATGAACAATTTGCTTTCTTAGCTGTTTTCAATTTCATTTTCTTCTTATTAGCATTCACATATATACATATATACATATATTTATTTATTTATTTATTTATTTATTTATTTATTTATTTAATGCAAATGTTGCGAATTAAGGCAAACAATGCGCGAGCATTTGTAAATTGCAAATGAACAAAATTTAGATTTTTTTTTTGTTGTATTTCTCAACCAAGCGATTGTTGCTTTGTGACATCTTATCGATAAAGCGAATTTGGATCAAATATTATATTAACAAATATATCAATTATAAGCGATTAGCTTGGAGCAAACGTTAGCTAATGTTTCGAGAGGATCTTCTGAAGTGCTGATAATGATAATGGAAAGAATTCAAAATATCTCAATAATTTATAATCTGAGAGACTGAATGTTAAGTTTTATTGTTCTGCTAAAAAGGGGGAGAAAAACAACTTTGTGAATAAAGCCAAAACACAAAAAAAAAAAAAAAATTAAATGCTGAGTCTTAGACGCGTGGGTATCCCAAAATGTTGTTGTTGTTCTTGCTGTTGTTGTTGCTGTTGTTGTTGTTGTTGTTGTCGGCTTTGTTTATTTATTTTTTAACTTGTGATTCTTTGGGTTTTGATGTTCGCGCATTTCTGTAGTTGAATGAACGCCAATACAAGCACAATTTTAATGCGCTTATCTTTGACTGATTGAAGCTTCTCTGAGTAGCATTTCAATTAAAAGCCAAAAGGGTCCAATTAATTATTTGAAAAAGTTTATGTTGAATATGCTGTTGACCCAAAGAAAAAAAGACACGTCAATAAATAATAATAATAACTAAATAAAAAAACAAAAAAAAAACTGTTAACGTGTCAAACGCAGCCAAACAAATATAAACAAAAACAATTTTGTAGTCAGATTTCGAAAAGAATTTCATATCGATATTTATAAGCAGCCAATGAGGCCTTCTTCAATGGGTCATACGCGAAACATGCCCAAAATTTGGGTGGGCGAGAATTGTTCCACAGCGAAAAATTGCTGACAGTCACGAAGAACTTTTTCGCATTTGGCCTAATAAAAGGCAAATTGGCAGCCAGGCAACGCCAACGGCAACGGCAACGGCAACGGCAAGCAAAATATATATATATATATATATATATATATATATATATATATATATATATATATATATATATATATATATATATATATATATATATATTTATATGAACGAACAGAATAATACCAACAAAATCAGCAAAAATAAAATTTATTATTTATCATATTTAGTTTTTCGCACAAGAGCTAAAAATATCAAAAAAAAAAAAAAAAAAAAAAAAAATTCAATGAGCTGCATAGCTAGAGAAAGAGAAGCAAAAACCAAAAGAGAGAATTGCCAAAGGCCAACAAATTTGTATATTGCGATATCCGTTCGGCCTGCAGCTATGTACTCGTAACTATATATGTATTTACTATCCATATTTGGGTCACTTTTAGGCTCTATTTAACTAAAAGTTTCGAGCTCATGTTTACACGTGCTCCGTCTTAATTGAGTGACTCTACCCCGCCTACTAACTAGGCGTTAATGCCCTTTTGGTAGTTGGTGCCATTGAATTGTTGTGTGGGACGAGTTCATTGGCACGACATGCAAAGCAATCATTTGGCCCGTTCCCCACAACAATAAAAATGGCAATTTACATTAGGCCAAAAACAAGAGAACTTGCCTGAGAGCCCAAAGAATCCAAGAACCTAAAGAGCCGACCATTCATCATAGACCCGTCATCCGCCTGGGGCACATCAACACACACACACACACACACACACACACACACACACACACACACACACACACACACACACACACACACACACACACACACACACACACACACACACACACACACACACACACACACACACACACACACACACACACACACACACACACACACACACACACACACACACCTATTAATGGAGGAATACTTCATGTGCTGCAAAACGCAATCAAAAGAGCGTTAAACAAAAGCGTTTCCAGAATCATAAACAAGAAGGCAACAATTATAATGAAGTCCAACAACATTTTAAATACCCTTCATTCATTTGAACGCAATCAATTTGCAATTTTACTGTTTAAAGTAGTAAAATCTTGATTTGTTTCTGTATTACAAGTTGTTGAGCAAAAGTTTACCTAAAACTTTTTCTTTGATATATTAAAAAAACAATATTGAACTATCTGTGAGAATTGATATTTATCGATTGTTCGGTAACTATTATAATCATATTGAACTGCAAATAGGAAATGTATTAGAAAATATTGCTTCAGATCAAACATGAGTGTGTCATGTCTTCATTCAGTTAACAACGGTAAAGACCCTTTGGCCTTATAGAGTATTTAATAACAATGCCATAGCAGTGCATACGATGACGACTAAAAAGTTGCTTTGCCTCAAATCTGTTCTGTTGCCGCAGCTGGGCAACGTTTCTCTTACAACGCAAGCTCCATAAATATTAGGGTAATTATTTTTTTAACCCACAAATGTCACAGCAACAACAATGCCCTAATATTAGAACGTTAGAAGTAAACTTAGTTGTCGGTAAAGGTAAAGGTAAAGTAATTTAAGTGCCAAGTTGCGCTTCGCTTCGCTTCTCCTCCTCATCTCACCATTCCTCTGCTCGTCGACCTTAAACATATTTTCATTTTATGGCTGTTTGCTAGAGGTATTTTTGTTGTTGCTGTTATATTTGGAGCGGGTTCTTTTGGGTCTTTTGGGTTCTGCGCTGTTGACCAGCAACAGCAGCAAGACAGAGAGCGAGAGAGAGTGAGAGAACTCGGTCTGTCGGTCGTTGGTTTGGCTTTGATTGCTTTGTGTCGTTGAGTTCCTGGCAGAGTGTCTCTCGATTCACCCCGTCTATATGTATATATATATATGTATATGTATATATATATATGTCTATATTAATATCTGTGTGCTCTTGTGCTTGGCATGAACTGGCCTTTTGCTTGCGACGAGCGAAGGAAATTAGTTTTAATCTACTTCCGCTCTGGTTTCAGCTGCTTGTCTTAGTAAACTTTCTGGCTAATGCCTGTCTCTGCCATTCTTTTGTGGCATTTAAAAATGCGTTATAAATAAATAAGCAGCCCTCAACTGGACTAATCCACTTACGTCACTTGCACATCGTGATCATTTGAAAGTCTCTTTTTGAATACCACCCACGGCATTCGAGCTAATTAGATGTGTTAGTACCTGTAGCTCACGGTTATTTGCTGACAGGGCACATAAAAGCTGACCGTTAAGAGCTTTGTGTCTGTCATTCATTTCTGGCTGCTAATCAACAAATTTTAGGACTCTTAGCACATTAAACGATGTACAAATTATGCAGATACAATTAAATTAGATTCGTTTGCCTTACCAGCCATTAAAGCAGAGCGACGATTACTTGAAAGGATAATTAAATTTACCTGAAAATAGAAAACATTAAGTAAATTAGTTCTAATTGATTGTACAAATGTAAATTCGTATTACATAAGAGTGTGTAAATATAGATTGATTAATGGTATTTGAAAGATAAACAATCATAGTTGAAGTATTTATCCTATACTGTTAAGATCATAAGTATATATTCTTAATTTATATATAATTTTCACCTATTTGTATTAATTTCCGCCAGTTAGTTAGCCAATAAAACAGACATAATTTCAAGTTCAATGTAAAAAGAAGAATTTGTTCATGTAATTGAAGATTCGTCTTTATTCTAGCGCTTCGACGTTCAGCTTTGCCCGAGGTAGCAGTGGCAGAATGTAAAAAAAAAAAAAAAGAAAGAAAAAAAATTATCCGAAATGCGAATTCCCACATTTAATGTGAGATAATTTCGCGCCTCAACTGATCATGAAAAGCGTCCGACAGACAATTGCCCACAGAGAGTGGATCAGGTAGACAACCAGTTGAGTTGAGCGAGTTGAGTTCACGTTTAGGTACTAACGATGCGGGGCCCAAAGTGAAGCAAATTACCATTTTAGACGCGCTTCAACGGCGCCCAAGTAAAAGGTAGCCGGAGGTAGCTGGCTCCAGTCAAAGTCAAGCCAAGTAAGACAGAGATCAAAGATCAAAAAAGAACGAGACGAATATAG
>JAWNON010000225.1:13700000-13930000 GCA_035045945.1 Drosophila anceps
TATTATTTATTGCATTTAATAGGCTGAATACTCTCTTATATTTGATCAACTTAAATATTGACGGACAACTACTTTTTATTGCCTATTCTCTATAAGCATAAGCTGTTCTCTTACACGAACTAAAAACAAAATTGTGCCTATTTTTATGCAGAAGCAATTACATATTAAAATTGCACAAAGAAATAAAAACAAGTCTACATTTGACAATTAACTAAGGTAAGTCAAGGTGGCCAGGGGTAATTAAGTCACTATATAATTGGCATTGCAGCGATTTTATAACAACTTAAGTTTATAGCTTAACAAATTTTTGCACACACTAAAAAGTATTGTATTTTCTTTTTATAATCATATATTTATCACAAACATTTTTTTTTTTTTATTTTCGATAAAAATCAATAAAGTAAAATAATAAAATAAATTGAATTATGCCAGTCACATTAATCTTAATTATTCAATGCGCACCACAAACTTGGAGTTTGAACACAAAAACAAAATGTGACGACAACAGCGTTGCAGCAGCAGCAGCAGCAGCA
Source organism: Drosophila anceps (assembly GCA_035045945.1). NCBI lineage: Eukaryota > Metazoa > Arthropoda > Insecta > Diptera > Drosophilidae > Drosophila > Drosophila anceps. The sequence continues at coordinate 13,700,534 of JAWNON010000225.1, forward strand.
GCAGCAACAGCAACAGCGTTGCCAGATATCAAAAATGCTAAAAATCAACCCGAATCATTATTTACTTCCTTTTTTTTTTATACGCTTTTCACATCTGTACAGGCCAGAAATTAATTAGAGTGCGCCCCCTCGTCACGAAACGAACGTATACAACATATGCGAAATATGCAACAGCAGACAAGGACGGGAAACGATGATGGAATGGAATGGGACAGAGCCAGGATGCTCACAGGACGTTGTTGAGAGTTTGCGCGCCAGCACAAAAACCTGTACACAAATTATCTATAATAAATATGCAAAACTTTTTATGCGTGTTAGTGTATGTGTGCGCGTCTGTGTGCGAATGTGTGCGAATGTGTGCGTGTGTGTCTGTGTGTGTGTGCACACAACGAAAAAAGGGTTGAATTCAAGCATCAAGTAGAATACGGCAGGAACAGAAGGTTGCGGCAACGACATGTCGAAAATCAAAAACTCCCGACGACAAACTCTCCAGAGAGTTGCAGAACAAATGGAAGCTGAAAACGCACGACGGCGGCCCGATGGCAGGACATGCGTTCGTCCTGTACCCGAACAGGGAACAGCGTTTAGTTTGCGTTCTATGGGCTCATTGTTGTGTCACTGCCATTGCTCAGATCAAGCCGGAATAACCCTTAATGAAAATGGCAACACAACTGTTACCAAAATCGATTAAATAAACGTGTGCTATAGACTTGGACAAACACACACACACACACACACACACACACACGCACATGACCACAGAGTCAAAAACCGCATCCGTTGACGCCATACTGTTATGAAGGGGGCTTAATGGTGGGAGTGGGCAAGTTTAGTCTAATATAATTTATGCCCAACTGACGCCACACAAAACAACTGTGCGAGACGTACAGGCATCGGAAGCTGCTCGAAATAGAGCTGGCCACTGGGAATTGGCAAACAACAAATAGACACACAAATAAACAGAAAGTGCCATGAATATATATGGCAAATGATTAAAAAGATTTACAAGCTACCAGATTGAGATTGTTTTTTTTTTTTCATGAAATATGGCAATGCTAATTTCTTTCTCAATTCCAATTCTTATTTGCTTTTCTGGGTTTATGTGCCTCACCTGTGCATGCCTGCCCAGGTGCTGCCAGCTTTTGAGCAGCATACTTGCAGCAACGAGCCATGGAAGCAAGAGCAAAATAAGGCAACAGAGTTGCACCCAAAAACAACTCTCCCGCTCGCATTGTTATTGGCGTTAATTTTTGCTGTCACTCTGTTACAGTTAGTGCCGCTACCGTTGCTGCTGCTGCTGCTGCTGTTTGAACAAAAACAATTTCCTGAGAGAGCGCATGTTGCGCTCAAAATATTTGATGTCGTCGTCATCGTCGCGGGTCGTTGTCGTTGTCGTTGTCGTTGTCGTCGGCGTTAGCGGGCATCGTCTTTGCCCATTCCGGGACGCGATTCGCTCGATTCGCCTCGATTTTTTAATAGATAGATACACATCGCCCACAATCCAGCCAGCCAGCCAGCCAACCGACCAAAGCAACCACTTTGATGCCAGCGATTAACCCCCAAAAAGTGTAAACTTTTAATGGACACACACACGCACACACACACACACACACACACACACACACACACACACGCACACACACACACACATACAGACCAATACATGCCTGCAGCAGCCACAAAGATTCCTACAATATTTTCACTGAGAAAACTTTTTAGACTTCAAATCAGAGCAATTGCAACAAAAGCGAACAACAAAACGTATAAACAAGAAATGAGACAACAGCAAAGCTTTGCCTAGTTTGTAACAACTTGGCTATTGCCGTTGAGCTGTACCCACTTTGGTTTGATACACTGACACTTTCAGTTAACGCTAATACGAACTTTAGTTTATTACTTACTTGTGTTTATTAAGTTATTAAACAAGAACGAACACAACAACTACAAACAACTACAAACCACAAACTTTCTGTGATAAGACCTGGGCGCGAAATCTCATTAGGCAAGCGCGCAAAAATAAAAACAAAAATAACAAGAGAACACCAAATGAGAGCGCGAGCATTTGGAGTCAAGGAGCGGAGAGAGCAGGCTTCATATGGCGCTCTCTCAAAAATAAACTTTGCTAGACAACTTCGAGCTGATAAGCCAAATACTGACTTACGAGAACAAAAAACAAAAAAAAAAGTTCTATTTTTAAAATGCATATGCAGGCGAGAGTCGTCCACATAGCCCAATAAGCAATAAGAGTTTGTATCCCTATCAAACAAATATGAACATATTTCTTAGAACTAAGACATTGATAAGGCTTTACTCAAATAAGTTTCAAATAAGTTTCATTTTGTAGCACACAAATATCACTGTGATGAAATCATAGAAATACTAAAAACTTGTGATTAATGCCAATTGAATGCTGTACGTTATCAGTCTGATGACTAAGTTATGTTAATGATAATCAAAAAAGTCTCAATTGAATTAATTTCAGAAAAAAGCAGTCTGAAATTTTAATGCCAAAGACAATTGAAGAAAACAAAGCGGCGCCTATACATACATATGAATAAATAATTTAAAATTTAAACAAGCTTAAAATGTTTTGTTATTGTGATTCAAGAAGAACAAACAGTCAAGCTGGAGCTACTCTGTTCATTGCAGTTAGATGATACTTAAAATCCGTTTAGTGGCTTAGTATGCAAAGTGATATAATAATTAGAGACGATTGCATTACCCGGTAATAATTGGAAATCATAAAATCTTACCCATCAAAAGTGCTTTTCACAATTGCCATTAGAAAGTTGCTGCATATTTGTTGCATATTTTGCATTTGCATAAAATAATATAAAACAAAATGAAACAGTTTCAGTTTGTCTTATATTATTTAATGCCAATGCAAATTCATTTACTATTATTACCATTATCATTTTATTGCATTCGTTTTGTTTGTCTGTCAATCGATAAATGCCCAAGCGGTGCTTATCAGAGCACAGGTCTCTAAATGACTTGTTTAACGTCCTTGAACAGCCTGAATCATTATAATCATTTATATACATAAAAAAAAAATAAATAAAAATAACAAATTGATTATAAACAATGCTCTGGCAGTTGTTGCCAATAGACAATGTCAATAGGCGTCTAATAGTGCGGAAAATCGATTTGGGATTTTAAACACATTTAATGAGCTTTAGACACGCTTCGACAAAGAAACGCCCATCATAATGGCTCCAAAAATAAACCAATTTGACTCTATGGCAAGTCCAAATCAGAAACTAACATAAAATAACATTGTTTTTAATATTTTGATCTGCTTATGTTTGCATGTATGTAACTTATATATTTACATGAACAAGTGTGTGTGCTTTCATCGAGAGTGACCAACTAGCAGATACCCTGACCTACAACTGCTTGTCCAAATTTGTTCTCAATTAGCAAGTATAAAAAAAAAAGATGAATACCTGTTGTCTATGTTTATTTTGTGAATTGATTAAAAACCAAAGTTATCTACTAAATTATTATCGTTCAATTAAAATAAACTTAAGCTCCTAATCCAATGCTGCCATTCAGACTAGATCGAAGCGACTGCTTGAAATCAATACACCTTTGATCCCATTGACACCTGGGTTACCTGACAAGCATTTGCCAAATACAGACCTCGTGGCTATGGCTGCAGCTGTTGCATCGCGTGCCAACAATTTATTAACGCTTTTTTATCTATTGCCTAAATAAATTATGAGTTTGCGCCAAGTGCAAGGCATAGAAACCACCTTTCGGCTCTTAAAAATGCATACATTCCGCGTCGCAGCTTATGTTATTATTATTATTATTATTATTATTATTATTTATAATTTATGCAGTTTTGTGGCGTATTAGCTCAGTCTGTTGCCTTGTTGTTTTGTTGTTTTTGTGGTTGCAGGCAGGCAAACAGAGCGCGTTTTATTCATTCAATTTGCTGCTGGCACGTTTTGCATTACACGCGACAACCCTGACCTACAAAATACAAACATAACAACAACAAAAACTACAAAAACCAACTCGACTGCCTGACACTAGTTGTTGTTGTTGTTGTTGTTGTTGTTATTATTATTGTCTGTGTTGCTGTTGTTGTTTTTGTAGCTACTTTGCATTGAGAACGATTTGTGTTCTGGGCTCTGGCGCTTAGCCGCGTGAACATTGAATTTTATAAATAAATTAACAGGTTAATGCATTTAGCCGACCGTGTGGGCGTGTGGGCGTGTGGGCGTGGACCGCATTAATCAAGGTGGGAGGAACAAATGGAACAGCTACAATAGTATGATGAGCATAATATACATATTTCATAGAAAAGAAAATAAACATCAATAAAAATATGCAAAAATTTATACGTTTTTTCTATTTTTTTTTTTCAGGCGGAAATGCAATTAGACAGCTAATAAAGTTGTATATTTGAATAAATTTAATAATTTAATGCAAGAGCTTTCGCTATATATCAAGGCAAGTTTTACAATAAATCTCAAATTGAAAAGAAAAAAAAAACAACAAGAAAAAAATGGTAAAAACAAGTTACTTTTTTCAAAGTTGTATTTGCATGTTAAGTTCAGTTAATTGCATATTGTTTGCATTGCTTAACTTAATTACAGCTATAATTGGCCATAATGGCACGCGGCTGAGTCTGATGGGCCGACCTTAGACCGGCTAAATTCCATGAGACAAGTGAAAATTGATAGCCAACAGCTAAACGGATGTTCATGCAGCACGACAACAAAAAGATACAAAAGTATCTTAACAGCAACAGCATGAGTGTGTTTTCAGCTTATTTTATTTTGTTATTTTTTATTTTTTTTTTTTTTTTTTTGTTTCCTCTTTCAGCTGCTTTCTCAGAGTTTTGGGTCACATTTACATTTACAAAATGTTGCAACGCTCGCGACACTTTCTCTTTTTTTTTTGGGGGGTTTTTACTTAACATTAATCGCATCAAAACAAAGGCATAGCTAAAGTCATCTAAATTAAATCATGTTGCCAAAACTCAAGCAAGCGTCATTCCGATCAAATTTTGTGTCTCTCAATGGGAAATTTGTTACCTCAAAAGGTAGACATAGAAATTCACCTTCACCACAGCGAACACAAACAAAAAAAAAAAAAGACTGAAAAGGGGGAAAGAAAGATTCACTGCTCTGTCGGTCGGTCGTTTAGTACATTTGGCTTTGTATCACAACAGTTTTGGCGTTTTGTTGCTGTTGCTGTTGCTTGTTTTCACAGTTGTTGCTGCCTCTGTTGTTTGCTGCTACAACAACAGCAACAACATACATACAGCAACACTGACAGCTCAGAGCAGCTGCGCTGCGCAGCATTTTCAGAGCAGCGAGAGCAATTTATTTTTAGCAGCAGCAGCAACAGCGAGAGCAACGCAACGAGAGCCCTCTCCAAAAGACACAGAGAGACGACGACGATAACGACAAAGAGAGAAATAGAATGGGAGCGAGAGCGCGAGCGTGAGAGCGAGAGAGAGAGAGAGTGTGCGCGCAAAGTGCACGTATGCAGGCCGCTGATGCTGAGTAAATGAAATGAAATGCTAATTACAATAGGTAAGGGCAATTTTTGTTGTATTTTTTTTTTTTGTATTTCTCACCTGGTCGATCCAATGACTGTCTGCGACTCATTGGCAAAAATTTATGCGCCTTGTTTTATGCTTCGGGATACAGACAATTGCGGTTTAAAAGTGAACAGAATTTGATTGATTCATTTGTGTTGCTTTTGGGTTGTCTTCTTCTTGCTGTTGTTGTTTGCTCGGCTGTTGATATTTCTATAAACTTTCTTAACTTATACTGCTTATTTAATTCTATACAGTGACACACGCGCACCCACACAGAGACAGATAGAAATTCACATTTTATTGCAGAGATTGCATCGACTGTTGAACACACTTTCTTTTCGTGTAGAATTTGCGCGCAACAAGAAACGTGGACTGAACTGATGTAAATATATGTATGTAACGTTGGTTTATTTATGTATGCAGTTTGGCGCTGCGGTTGGGCGCCAGCAGCATAAGCAACTGCAATTTTGTTGGTTTTTGATTATTATTATTATTATTATTGTTGTTGTTGCTGGTGACTTTTTACTATGTTTTATTTATTTATTTCAAAACAACTCGCAACACACGAACACACAAGCACATATAAACACTCTCAATTACATACACACACACAACACACACAATCACACTCGCGCGTCACGTCAATGAACGCAGCAGCTCGTTGTTGTTGTTGTTGTTGTTGGTTTTGGTTTTGATGTCGTCGTCGTCGCCGTAGTAATCACGAAATAACGCTTTTTACGCATATTTCTCAATGAATTTATTCACTTGTACATGTAACAGTTGTTTATTTACATTTATGCACTATTTTTGGAAATTTGAAACACCGCTATTTTGCATTTCTTTTTTCAATTTTATTTGTTACGCACGCACGAGCGTCTATACGAGCCATATGACGAGACCCGCCGACGAACAAAGGGAAAATGCTGAATGTGAAAAATGTCAAACATTTGAGAGCGAGCAGACTTTGGGTCTGCGACGTGTAAGTCGCGTGCGAGTAGGCGGGATAGCCGGATGAGTGTTTTGTTTGACACTATTGTCGTCTCACTCGCGCGCCCTTTTTTGTGGTAGAGAAGAAAAAAACCAAAACGAAACGAGAGATTTACGAAATTCACAAAACATGCCACCAATATTTTGTTGCTTATATATAATTGTTATGCCACTAACATTCTTCATTGCACTTTGTTCTTATTAATTGCTGGCTTATAATTATTTAGCCTTAACACGATTTTTAACAGTCTCGTTGCAAAGATTTCCCGCACTTTTCCATACACACAGTGCAGCACTTGGCACTTAATCTACGCTTTTTATCTATGTGTGCGTGCAAGCATTTTGCAGCTGCTCCAACTGACATTCACAGCAGAACGTTGCCAGATCGCTGACAGATTCTATACAGCCATTGACCATTCCGATATATACTTAATTTCTATTGAATATTTACAACAAATAACTCGATAATAATAATTGATATATTTCAGAAGATGTTAAGATAATAAATTGCAAAAATTGGACAGTAAATGCAACAGATGATTATATGATTATAACATTCATAGCCGACTAATAACAGATTATGTTGAATAACGGCTGTGCTTTATTTTCGTTATGTTCTAGCTCTGTTATCAACTGTTATCGCACTTTGACAACCACAAATCGATTGAAAATTACTATCGGCCGCGTATAGGCGGAGGAAATAGCGTTTCTTTTGATCACAATATTTTTTTTTTGATTTGGTTCCATAATTAAACGCAAAAGGTGAAGTAGAGCGTAGCCACAAACAAAGGAACTTTGACTGCAAACACCATGCTGCGGGCGATAGGCAAACGGGACAGAGACATATTTGACGAGGTATGGCCTGAGAAAAGAAAAATTGTACTCAAGCTGCTGCGCCAGGAGACGGTATCACAGCTCGAATGGCAGGAGCTCTTCTTTGGCGTACACTTCGTGTGCCTGTGGGACGAGAAGGGTGCTGCCAAAATATACGACGGCCTCCAGCAGGATATTGTCGAATTCATTGTTCAGGCCCAATCGAAGGTGCAAGCGCAACGGGGCGAACAGGCACTGCTGGCCACCTACATTGTGGAATGGCGTAAATTCTTCACACAGTCCAATTACCTGCCGCTGCCATTTCGACAGTTGGAGCAATCTCCGCAGGTGAAGCCCGCGTCCAGTTCCAACTCCACATCCTCATTAAATGTCGGTGGCGGCGGAGCATCCACCTCAAATGCCGCTGCCCTTATCAGCAGTCAAGCACCCTCAAGCAGTTCCTTAGCAAAGCCCTCAACATCGGCAGCAGCAGCAACGAGTGGTGTTTCCACCAGTGTTGGCAGCGCCAGCAATTCGGCTGGTGGATCAAGCTCCAAAAAGAGTCCCACCGAGGACAGTCCGGTTCGCAAACTAATGCTGGATTCATGGAACAAGCATATCTTTCATGACATCAAGGATCGACTACAGGAGTCTGCCATGAAGATTGTGCATGCTGAACGCAATGGTGATGCGTATGATGCTCAACTGGTAGTCGGGGTACGTGAGAGCTATGTCAATCTGTCCTCCAATGCCGAGGATAAACTGGAAATTTATCGCGAGTACTTTGAGAAGGCCTATTTGAAGGCCACCGCCGATTTCTATCGTCTCAAGTCTGCCGAACAGCAGCAGGAAAATGGTGTGCTGGCCTATATGAAGTACGCGGATGCCAAGCTGCGCGAAGAGGAGGTGCGCGCTAAGCGTTACCTAGAGCCGAGCAGCTTTAACATATTGACATGCCGTCTGGTCAAAGTGCTCATTGTGGATCATCTCAATTCGATTATAGCCGAATGTCCGGCGCTGATACGCGATTACGAAACGGAGCGTTTGAATCTCATGTTTCGCCTGATGGATCGTGTGATGGATGGCGAAGGTGTCGAGGCAATGATGGGTGATCTACAGCGGCATATTAAATCCGCTGGCCTGGCCGACATGCAGTCCGCCTCGGAAATCATCACACAGGATTCGGAGAAGTATGTGGAACGACTGTTGGAGCTCTTCAATAGATTTAGCGACCTGGTGCGCAATGCCTTCAACGATGATCCGCGCTTTCTCACTGCCCGAGATATCGCCTTCAAAATGGTGGTGAACGACACCAGTGTGTTCAAAATGGAGCTGCCCACGAGCATTGCCAATCGCGGCGTCAAATATACAGCGCCCGAAAGCAAATGTCCCGAGTTGCTTGCTAACTACTGTGACATGTTGCTCCGTCGCACGCCGCTCAGCAAGCGTCTCACCAGCGAGCAAATCGATGCACGTCTCCGAGATGTGCTGCTCGTGTTGAAGTATGTCAACAACAAGGATGTCTTTATGCGCTATCATAAAGTCCATTTGACGAGGCGGTAAGTCAAATCCCTCTATATATTACTAACATAAATTCATTGCGCTGATAGCCAAACGTTCATGAAAAAGAAGTTAATTTTTATAGTGATTAATTCGTATACAAGACCTTTTCGCTAATTAGATATTAATCTGCTTGGCTTTAGTTTAATCCTGGGTACAAGTGCTGATAGTGAAAAGGAAGAGGATATTGTTGAATGGCTGCGCGAGGTGGGCATGCCTGCGGACTATGTCAACAGGCTGGCGCGCATGTTCCAGGACATTAAAGTAAGTAGTCCATACACAATGATGCCAAAACTACTTTGCCTAATCCATTATAAAAACAGGTCAGCGAAGACTTAAATACTCAATTCCGTAACTCTATAAGTCGGCATGATGCCATCAATATAAAAATACTCAATGCGGGCGCGTGGGCGCGCTGTTCGGAACGCGTCTCAGTTTCGCTGCCCATCGAACTGGAGGACTATATACCTGATGTGGAGGAGTTTTACAAGAAGAAGCATTCCGGCCGTAAGCTGCAATGGTATCATCACATGAGCAATGGCACCATCACATTTGTTAACAATTTCGGGCGCTACGATCTCGATGTCACAACATTTCAAATGGCTGTGCTCTTTGCCTGGAATCAGCGGCAGCACGATAAGATCTCCTATGAGAACTTACGTTTGGCCACCGAGCTGCCCGGTTAGAACAAACAATACAAATTGTAATTGAAAATCTAAATATATCGATTAAAATATCGTATTTATTTCGAAACAGATCCCGAGCTACGACGCACCTTATGGTCGCTGGTCGCCTTTCCCAAGATCAAAAAGCAAATCTTACTTATGGAGCCAATAGCCATTAGTTCGCCCAAAGATTTTGCTGAGAACACAATGTTCTATATCAATCAAGAATTTGCAATTGTCAAAAATGGTAAATCCCAACGTCGTGGCAAGGTGAGATAAATTGAACAACCCGAACTAAAAACCAATCACTAAAGAAACTTGTGCTTCATCCACAGCTAAATCTAATTGGTCGCTTGCAATTAAGCACGGAGCGTTCGCAACAGGAGGACAATCAGTCCATTGTGCAGCTACGAATATTGCGCACCCAGGAAGCAATTATTAAGATAATGAAGGTGCGCAAACGCATGAACAATGCGGCGCTGCAGGTGAGTTCGACTAAATATGGAAATAAAATAATAGATATTCAATCAATGATAATCTGGTTGCAGGCGGAACTCATTGATATACTGAAGAATATGTTCCTTCCGTCGAAAAAGATGATTAAGGAGCAACTCGAATGGCTCATTGAACACAAGTATATGAGACGCGACGACGATGATATCAATATGTTTATTTATGTGGCCTAACTGTGATGGCCTTTGCGTCCTTGCCTAGTAACCATTTCCATATCCAAACCAAAACCCAACCACAGCCAACGTAATGTTTATACACTTATGATCTTTAACTCTTAATTGGTTGCGTGCTCTAAGCTCGCTCTCTCTTACTCGCTCTTTATCTCTATATTTATCTCATTCGATCCCCCATTTTTTGGGATCGCTATTTGTTTAGTTGACTTTTCGTCCTTAGCAGAATTTTCGAAATTGAAAAAATTGTTTTTGTCCTATTTGTATTTTTGTTTGTTTGGTGTAAACGCGTAATTATTTTTGTACTCATTTATATTGGCCTATTGGCTGCTTGGTTTATCGTCTTAGGTCTAATATGTACTGTATGTAGCCGCCTCCTGATAACGATTTCGATTAACGCTAATCTATAAACAGAAACAAATTACTTTTGCTGTTTTCCACATATGTATGTGTTGCCTTCGTTTATATTGTGCTTTCTGAGTTATTGCTTAAGTCATTTTGTAAAGTCTCGTTGCTCTAGGCAAACCCTCCACCTCCTCCACGCCCAACACCCACGATCCGCACTCCACTCAGCCACACAACGATTGATACATTGGGTTTGACTTTAGATCAAATATAATCGCTTCAAAGACACAGAGACAGACACATACGAAGGCAAAATTAAAAATAGAGTAGCAATATTATATGTTTAAGCTAATAAAATTATAAAGCATATAAATTGTATTTTAAATAAATTAAGTTTAAACACAAGACACTATATATTCGGGGTAAATAAAACATATTGCATTAGAACATGTTGGACAAAAAATATCAATATGACTTTCAACTCTCGTAATTAATGGTAAAACTCAACAGATAACTTTTCGGATAAGATTTAAAATTAAGTTTCATTAATTTTTGTTCTTAATTTTTTTTGTTTTTGAGGAATTTTGAACTTTACAACTCATAAGTTCGACAAAATTCATCAGATTTTATTGCGAAATGCACCGATCTTGAATTTTCAGCTTTTATACGAAATAATTGTTGTTTGGATGTGAACGAAATATTAAAAAAAAAATAAAACCAGTTTTACGATAGGTGAATTTGTATGCAAATATTAGAGTAAAACTTTAAATTTCTCACGAAGCTTACATAATACCAGCTAAAACATGCAAATTTTCGCAACTCACATTTAAATAAAATTTGAACCTTTTTTTTTTTTTTTTTCATTCAGATCAACCAATTTTTCAAAATAATTTTCCAGATAAAACTCAAGTTTTGAGCCAGACACAAAAGCTGCCGATTGACAGCTGACTAGAAACTCTTTTCAAAACTCATGTTCCAATTTCGTAATATGTTGCATTTTATTGTTGCAATATATATATATATATATATGCATATAGATCAGGACAGCTTAAAACTTGACATGCAACAAACGAAGAAAACAAACTATCTAAAAAATGCACATGAAAATACATTTTCAAAGAATTCGTACAAAAAAAGAACGATTTATTTGTAATGAACATAAAAGGAAAGAAAAACCAAACGAAATGCATGCAATGTTTAACAGATGAAAGATCATATATAAATACATATATAAAATGACAGATTTACATTGATGCTTGCAGCTGCAATCGCGAGACTTAAAACTAAATTGGACCAAGGACTGCATGTCTACATGACAAATAAAATACTTGAGTTGTATTAAAAATTTTAAAACATTTGCATTACACCTAAACGAATACCTAATGCGAGTGGCACTACGAGCTATGAACTGATATATATCTCAATATATATATATAGATATATGTATATAGTGATACTTAAAATACTTTGCTTATGTTTATATAATAGCTACTAGACTATGCTCGAATACTATTGAAGCGACAGTGGTGTGTCCTGGCCGCTGCGTCTATCTGCGTTTGCGGCCCTTCTTATAGCCCTTGCCATACCAGCCGGCCTGGGTGCGAGCCAGTTTGCGTGGGAAACTGTGGCTCAACTGAAGCCTGCGCTTGGCCGTCTCGGCGGCGGCTATGTGGGCCAGCGAGATATTCTCATCGTAGTCATCATCATCGTCGCTGGTCGGGCAGCATTCGCAGACGACAAAGCGACCGCTGCGCGCTCGCTTCTTGTGCTTGCGCTGGTTAAGATGCCAGCGACGATAGAACTGGCACTCGAGCTCAGCATAACGATCGAAGCAGAACTCACAGCTGGCGGCAGAGCGATTCATGGCGAAGTTGGGCACCACTTGTGAGTTCCAAATGTTGAGATCAGATGGCGGCGGTATCAATATGCTGTGCAGGCCCGAATACGCATACTTGGCATCATACCAGCTGGGCAGCTGACGCAGAAGCTCGTTATCGCTGTGGCGCCGCAGCAGATCCATTTGGGCCATGGCAAATTGCTCCTCTTCCTCCTCCTCATTCTCCTCCTCCTCCACTTCTCTGTCATCCTCATCGCCGTCATCGTCGTTCTCTGTTGTCGACTCTGCGGAACAGGTGGCACTATCACTTTGCAAGTTAAGCGCCTGTAGCGATGGCGGCAACACCAGCTGCGGCTGCATCAGAGGCTGCACGAAGGGCGTGTATAGCGGTGCACCAATCGGTACCAGCGGCGGCAGCTGCACCGGCGGTAAGCTGGCCAAGCATGACTCCAGGCGAGGCTCTAGTCGTAACTCTACAGGCAGCAGACACATACCCGGATAAATATTCACATCCGTGTACGGGTTTTGTATGGCGACTAGTTTGGGCAGGTCCATGAGACCATTTCTGTGCTGATGTCCATTTGTGGCTTCACTTGGCGGCTCCAGCTTGGGTGTCAGGTGCTCTAGTTTGGGCACCATTTCCGCCTTGATGTTTGTGATTTCCAAACTTGTTTCTATCACCTCGCCCTCAATTTTCGTCTCTTGCTTCAGCTCGCACATCGTCAACGTTTCCGTTTCAGTCTTCACTTTGATATCCAATTCCGTTTCGGTTTTCAGCTGCAGTACACTTTCCGGCTTGCTGTCCTCGGCGCTATAATTTGGCAGTGGTGCATACTTTTGTCGCATCTCCAGATTGGTTTTAATGCGTCGTCCATTTTTGATAGGCGTCCGTATGCGTGGACCCCTGCCAATGGGCAGTTCGCTGTAGCTGTCGCCGGAAATCGTGGAGTCCTGCGTCTCCTCAGTTGTCGTTGTACAGGATTGTGTATCACCCGCCTCCTCCTCGTTGGCATTCTTCAGCAGCGGCTGCGTCAGTGTATGCAACTCTTCGGGCATTAGAAGCGTGGCATGCGCAAATATTGGATCCTTCTCCTTGCTGTACACGGGCACCGTTATGTTCAGCAATCGCATCAGCTGTGCCATGACGCTGTCGCATTTCCCATTGATCTTGATGCTGGCTATGCTGTCCTTGGGCGTCCATTGCAGATTCACTACGCAAATTTTAGCGCGCTGCCGCTGCGGCTTATCCATCTGCCAGAGCCAGGTGTATTTTTTCAGCACCTTTAGACTGGAGCCCAAACAGAGTATTACATCCGCTCGCTCCGCATGCTTCGTGGCCCCATCCCAGTTCAGCGGCCACTTGACATTGCCGCGCTCGCCAAAGTGCACGATGGTATCGTAGAGCGGCTCCGAACAACTGTGGCACAGCCGATGCGTCTTATGGCAGTAGCGTGCCGTCATCTCGGTCACATCGAATTGGCGCCAGTAGATCGCATTTGGTTTACAGTGCTTGCACACCTCCACATACATGTTGCCATGTATCTCGGAGAGCGACTGTCGCGGCAGTCCGGAACGCAGGTGTAGACCATCGCAATTCTGCGACACGACATGTCGCAGCAGGCGTCGTCGATGCAGCTCATATAGTGCCATATGTGTGTAGGTGGGATTGGCGCTGGACAGATCATGCTCTCCAATATCCTTGCCCTTCTGCAGCAACGTCCAGATGCCCTTGCTGCCACGGTAATCGGGTATCAGAGCTGCGGTGCTAATGCCGGCGCCTGTGTAACAAATTAAATGCTTTGCCTGCGATATGATGTTGGCCAACTGTTCCACCTTTGCTTCGATAACATGCGGCTCGTCCTCCTTTTCCACCACGCGCTCTTTGTATATCTCGATGCGTTCCTTTCGTTTTTTCGTTGTTTTCACAATATCTGGATGCTTATCCAGAAACTGACGATCCTCGACGGTGCGCAAAGAATCGCATTTGCGTAAAATTAGCGAAACCTATACAAAATACATTAATATTAATTCCGATCAATAATGCAATAAAAGCAAGTACAAACAATCATACATATGCAAATACATATATACAAATACATACTCTAGTCACAAGTAACGCTACACACACACACACACACACACATACTCAAGACACACACATACACACGCGCACACTTCTGCACATGTTTGTTAATTACCTTTCGCATCGCATCCTTTCGTCGCCGTTTCTCATTATCTTTCTTAGCCGGATTCATTTTGGCTCGCGTCTTATATGACTGAATGGGATCAGACATTATTGGCTGCAGTTCGTCCGGCTCCATGTTTGTGCTTAAACTATTAGATTTTGGACTCAATTCGACATACATGTGTATGAATGTGCGTCGCAAACGCACGTTAAAAAGGGAAAGGAATTGACGCGCCGCGCAGTTGCAGCACTTTGACGGCTAGCAGCACATGATTGTTTTTGTTAAATCTATTTGATTATTTACATTTTATTAATTGCACTTCAATCGAGTTCTTGGCGCGTATTATATTTGTTGTTTAAACACTACTTTATTAAATGTTTTTTTTTTTCTTTTTTTGTAAACAACAATAGTGATGGACGATATATTCTTTTCTATTATACTTAATAAGGTATTTTAAAGTACTAAGTAACGAATAAAAGTTAAAAATACTTTTTATATACTGTGATCGATATTAACTATTTTATTGTTAACAATTTTAGCCAGAGCTTAGATTGAAATAAGTAAATAATAAATAAATGAAGTTAATCATTTAACCCAAGTAAAAATTACAGTGACTCGACAAAAGAGTTCCGGCCCTGCCAGATCGTCAAAAATAACTATTCAAATTTGAAATGTTCAAAGGTTAATTACTGTTTATAATTATTATGTACGTATTGCTAAGCATTTGCCATAATTTGCGTAATCCAATCCAAATAGTAGTAGACGCGCGTATAAATACTGGGAATTCGCGGTGTACCGCAGGCAATACCCGCTGATGTAATACCCATCACATGGTACATACACGGATATTCCTTGTGGTAAACAAGAATGGGTCCACCCGAGTCCCCGTTACACGTATCCATTGGCTTTGAGGAGCCCACACACATCTGTGTGGCCGGCTCGAATCCTCGTGGATAGTCTTCGCTTTGACCAATAACTCGGCGACACACCTGTTATATAGAAAGGTATAATTAAGTTATATGCATGTACATATGTATGTATACAATTTAGTATTCAATCATACATCATCTGCAATATAGTTGAGTTTTACTTTCAACAGCTTAGCCGATGATTTGCCCGCTAAGCTTGTGCTGCCCCAGCCGACGGCTATATACGACTCCAGATTTTGGCCATTCTCGAAGGGCAGACATGCCGGATGTTTGTATCGATCAAACTGAACACGTTCGGCCAGCTTAACCATTCCAATATCATTGTACAGCTCTGGGCTCGTAAATTGCGGATGCCGGAAGTAATTGGCCACAACATAGTTTTTGGGCGCAGCATCCTCTTGATCATTTTCGAAATCCAAGTCACCCAAACGAACCACGTTCAGCTCGCCCCTAAACAAATTTAATTGGCTTAGAGTCACGTGTACTCTGTTGACTCAATTACTCACTGTTCTGACTCAAAGCAATGGGCGGCAGTTAGCACGAATCTGTCGCTAATCAGCGTGCCGCCGCAGAACCATTCAATGTTGTTCCGCTGCTGGCTGCGGTGTCCGAGCCGTGCCACATGTGGAAATTCCTTGGGATCAGCAGGCTGACCGCCGACAATCAAGGGCGTATAGCTGAGACAATTGTCAATTGTCTCGTACATGATGGGAGCATTGGGAAATAGAAAGCTATAACCCACCTGCTCCTCAAAGACGGATTTCTTGTAGCTGGTGCAGGCTGTCGATGAGAGAGAGAGAGAGAGAGAGAGAGACGCTTGGCTGAATGCACTCTATGCAGATCTTAAATGCTACTTACATCTGACAATTTCCTTGTTTTGACCACAAATCAGGTTAATTGGCAGCACGGCCAAAAGAAGACGCGTCCAAAGCCACATTCTCGACTTCAATTTGTTTATCAAATGCACAATAGGCACGTTGTTAACCGGTTTGACGACAACAAACGCCTCGAACTTGGCAACACACTTAAATACCGTTCGCTCTCTCTCCCGGTCTCGCTCTCTCTGGACAGGTTTTCACTTGCCTAACACCCGCGCACATACAGCTTGGCCTGCGCACAGATCAGCTGTTTGATCTGAGATATATTATAGTGTACAGGTATAGGTCACATCATCAGCAGCCACTTATAAAAAATGATTGATAGCACTCTCGTGTTCAACATTTTATTGTTGACTAAAGACTGCAGCTTTTAATTCAAATATTCAAATTATAATTAAATAACTTCTAAGAAAATTTAACGGAAAAAGCCCGGCTAAGTGCAAGCTCTGTAGATCTCAGGAAATGCCAATGCCATCTCCTGTTTAATCCAATCCAAGTAGCTGTGCACGCGCGTATAGAGACTCGGCACATTGGGCGTGCCGCAGCCAATGCCCAACGAAGTGATACCCATGACATGATACATGCACGGATACTCCGCATGATAGGTCAACAGCGGACCCCCAGAGTCACCGTTGCAGGTGTCCTGCCTCTGAGCGGAGCCCACGCACATTTGTGTCGTTGCATTGTACCCACTGGGCAGCTCTTCGACATCATCAGGCGTCAGACAGTTGCTGCGAAATCCATAGAGTTTCACTTTTCTCAGCTTGCTGGAGTGGGCGCCGGCAAATGAGGTTTGACCCCAACCAGCGGCAACAAAGCTCTCATAGCGATCGCCATCATTAAAGGGCAGGCAAGCGGGATGCTTATAGACGCTGAAACGAACACCGCGATCCAATTCGACGAGGGCTATGTCATTATACAGCACTGGATACTTGAAGTCAGGATGCTCTGTGCTGTTCCGCACACCAAAGTCCTCGGGCTCTGCATCATCCAGCTCGCTACCAAAGTCCAGCTCACCCAGTCGCACCACATTGATGGCGCCGCTGCAATGGAAATGAAGAGGGGAATTGATTTCCTTGATTGGCCTGCACACCTATCAACCTGACCTAACTCACCTTTCCGAGTAGAGACAATGGGCTGCAGTGAGCACCATTCGATTGCTTATCAAAGTGCCGCCACAGAACCAATTGGTCACATTGTTATCCTTACGATTACCCAAACGCGCCATATGAGGAAACTCCTTGGGATCGGCAGGTGTTCCGTCGACTATCAGCGGCGTATAGCTGTGGCACGTGTCCAAGGTCTTAAAGGCGATAGGCGCACTTGGGAATAGAAAACTGTAGCCATCCTGCTTATCAAAGACGCTCTTCTTATACCGAGAACACGCTGCCCACGAGAGACGCTCGTCAAATACTAGATATACTATATACACTTATGGATGGACTTACAGCTAACAATGTCTGAATCTTGAGCAGCTATAAGTCGCTCCGACAAGCTGCAAGTGAGCAGTAGCAGCAGCAGCCATGGAAAAGCGCCTTTCGAACAGTTAGTAATTTCCATTTTTAACGCCCAGCCGCTAATCTCACAACCGACGTCGAGCTGGGCGCACAGTCAACTGCGAAGAGAACGTGCTGCGCTCAAAGTTGAGAAAATCTATGTATATACATATGTATGTACGTATGTGCATGCACAGCTCAGTGGCATACGATGATAAGATGAGAATCTCGTTTCCAGCATTGTTTATACAAATATTTATTATTATGTATATACATACATATATGTATGAGTATGTGTATGTGTCTACATGAGATACGTAGTTTCTTTTCCTGTTTATTTCCAATTTTACGCATGCAATATTTTCTTGTTTAAATAATATATACATAAATGTAAATGTATCTAAGAATAATAAAAACTCATCGATTTGCGGATTTTCTACTATTTAACTGGTCTTGGACATCTCCTGGCTAATCCAATCGAGGTAGTAGTGTACACGCGTATAGATGCTGGGCACGTTTGGGGTTTCGCAGCCAATGCCGGATGAAGTGATGCCCATGACATGATACATGCATGGATAGTCGTCATGATAGTTTAATACCGGACCACCAGAGTCGCCGTTGCAGGTGTCCTTCAGCTCGGGTGAGCCAATGCATAGCATGGTGCTAACATTGTAGCCATTGGGCAGTTCGTCCAGATCCGTGGTGGTCAGACATCTAGTGCCAAAGTTTAATAGCTTCACTTTTAGCAGTATGGTCGATTCACGGCCTGCAAATCTCTTGTGACCCCAGCCAATGGCAATGAAATTCTCGCTGCGATCGCCATCAGCAAAGGGCAGGCATGCCGGATGCTTATACACGCTGAACTTTACAGCACGATCCAGCTCCAATAGGGCGATGTCATTGTAAAGCATCGTATAATTATAGCCCGGATGCTCGATTATCCTTTGCACAGCAAAATCCTCGGGCTCTGCATCATCCTGGTCGCTAGCAAAGTCCAACTCACCCAACCGAACCACATTTACTGCACCTCTGCAACCAGAATATATATTTCAATTATTATTCGAATTTCAATTAGTTTTTTATTCCGCTCACTTTTCGGAGTAAAGACAATGCGCTGCAGTAAGCACCAGGCGATTGCTTATCAGAGTGCCGCCACAGAACCAATTTGTGTTATTGTTGCGATTGCGATTGCCCAGACGCGCCATAGGGGGAAATTCCTTGGGTTTAGCGGGTGTTCCGCCGACTATCAGCGGTCGCGATCCATGGCACGAATCAATAGTTTCCCATCGAACGGGCGCATTTGCGAAAAAGAAACTAATCGCAACTCGTTCTTCAAATACGTCGCGCTTAACCTGGGTGCAAGCTGCAGATGTTGTTTAGTGATTGGATTAATGCGTTGATAATATAAGTTTGTAATATTTACATTGTTTTGCTGACGCATCCGGATCTTGGCATAGTACGAGCGATACCTGTACCAAAACGAACAGCAGCAAACGAGCTGCGTGCACCTGCGTCATTGTGGAAACAGCTGCGAACCTTATTAAAGCGCGGTGCGAGAGCGACTGATCAATACGAATCGAGTCACTTGATTAACGAGCTAAAAACTAAGCTGGCATCAAAAAGATTTACATACATATATCTCTCTCACTCTCTTTATGTATTATCGAACCAATTGTGTTTACAATCCATTAGGCATAAGATTTCAAAAAGATCTTATGTTTGTGTATTAACATTGCGATGTCTGCCAACATACAAAATTTAATTAAACAAGTCTTAGAATAATTAACCAAGGTTTAAGGCACTTTGCTTTAGTTAAAATGTATGCCAGCCGAGTTGAAAGCCAGCAATAGTCGCATAAACTCATCGATGTCCATAGATCGCGCGCGTGATCCACTGACGCCCTGCTCCACCAGTATGCCCAAGACCTTCTCCTGCATATTAAAGTTTTCCTCAATTTGCTAAAAAAGACAAGAAAGAGAGAAAGACATAAAATATAAGTAAAACAGTGAGTTGTCAGCAAAATTACCTCATTCCTCAGCGAGCGATATAGTTTGTAGTTCTTTTCGAGCATTTCAATCACAGAATTCACTTTGAATGTAGCCGCCAGAGTTTTGTTTTTGCGTAGAAAAGCAATGCGGGTTAAGCCATCCCATTCGGTGAAGTTGACCGGCGGTGGAGGATTCTTTGGCTCAAGACGCACTACGCTTGACTCAACCTTGGGTGGCGGCTTGAAATTGTTTTTGCCCACCTTCATTAGCATATCCACACGGGCCAGTAGCTGTGTATTTATGCTCAAACGGCAGTAGAGCTTGTCACCTGGCTTTGCCACCAGACGCTGTGCAAATTCACGCTGAAACATCAGCACGGCACAGCGAAACAGAGGGCGATGCAGCAATAACTTGAAGATTAGTGGCGAACTAATCTGGTAGGGCACATTAGCAATGCACAGGTCGAAGAAGGGTAGCTCTGCCTTTAGGAAATCACCGATAAGCACCTGTAGTTTGAGCTGCAAAGGTGTCGCCTGTACACGTTTTTGCAGTTCGGCGGCTAGGCGTGTGTCAATTTCACAGGCAATAACCTTTTTGGCACGCTCCAGCATGCGCACAGTCATGTTACCTGTGCCGGGACCGATTTCCAGCACCACATCGGTTGCCCGCAAAGCCGCCTTCTCCAACATTGTAGTTATGACCAACGGATTTTTCAATATATGCTGGCCAAAATCCTTGTTGAACACAATGCCTATAAAGAAGTTGCTAATACAATTGTTGCGAAATGCATTAAATATAAATTTAACTACCTTGCTTTTGCACCTCATTGTGTATGCGACATTTCTTTTCTGCTTTTACTTTTGGCATACTTAATTTGTAAATAAATTTTAAATATTCAGTTACTGTTGCTGTAGTGTAAATTTGTTTTGCTTCGTCTGCTTTACTCGATATATTTGGGTTCCATGTGCACAGCTCAGAGTTGTATTTATTTGAGGTGTTGCCAGATCTCTAGTTGGCGCGTTTTTAAAATTCAAACATTATTTATGAAGCCATCAGAATGTAAGCAAACAAACAAAAAAAGAAAAGAAAACGAATGATACATTTTTATAGGTGTTACCTCTTTATTTATTAATTAGTTTTCATTTTCATTAAATCTTCACTTAAAATTATAAATCAATTTTTAGTATTTTTGTTTTCTTTGGTTATCTTTCCTCGCTTCATCATACATTTTGTCACCATTTATTTAGTTACTTGAATAACAACTCACTGTCTTCTCTTAGTTAATTTCTTTTTACAACATATCAACTGTTGGTTTTTGACTTTTCTTTGTAGCTTATTTATTCATTTATTTAAACATAACTTAAAGATTATTTTTGTCTCAATATAATTTTGTGGGCTTTCATTTAAATACTTTTTATTCATTTGGTTTAATATTCTTTTAATGAGTAATTTCTATTTTCCAATTTTTGTTGTCTTAGATCAGTAAAGATTTAAGATTTTTCATATTAGTTTTTCTCTCTTTCAATTTATATGTTGTCTATGTATAGAATCTAAATTGCAGAAGGTACGTGAAAAGGTGTATCTGTCAGCATGGCATTTGACTGTGGTCATGCTTGTAGTATGCAACAAAATCGAGATTACAAAACGTTTCGTATTTCAGTTTGTAGAAGTTAGTCATGCGATTTCAAATGTTTTAGTGACAATTTATTAATGAGTGTTACATTTACAATACAAGTGTAATCATGCTCAACAATAGCCTTTATCGGGCAATACACAATTGTTGTGTTGTTGAACTTAGCTTAACTTGCTGATAGTCTGATAGTCAACTACTCATCCAATTCATTGCGTGGGCCAGCAATATTTATTAATTCCGACCGGTCTAGTACCTGTTCTTGTTAATACAGTAGTTAGCCAAACAAAAAAAGAAAAGAAAGCAACATAAAGGCGTTACAATTTTAAACTATAGTTCTTTTAAACTTTGTTCTACACTGGGCCGTGTGTTGATTATTTCTTAATGAGCTTACAGCTAAAATTCTGTTTTACAACTTGTTCTGTTTACGTTTCTCATTTAGTTTATATTCAGGTTACGCGTTACATTCTTGTTTTTCTTTGTTTTCTTTTTCTATTTATTATTTATTTTGTTTCCTTTTCACAATGCGCTTCCACTGCTTCCATTTCAAGTTCGGTAACAACCAACAGTTTTAACTTTTGTATTTTATTTGCTTGTTCCTCCGACCGAGGCCTTTTCATATGTATAAACTAATTTTTGTTATGGCTGGATCCGTATGTGTAAATTTGTGATAATTTTCATTATTTTTTACAACTGCATTTTCGAACTAGTTTGTCGCATTTGTGTTTTTGTTTTTGTTTTTTTTTTTTTCATTTTTTTTTATAAATTGGTTTACATGTTTTACATTTGTTCTGTCTTCATTTTAGTTTAGTAAAATGCGGTTTTGAGAATACTTGAGGTTAACATTTAAATGGGTAATAGAGCTTTGCGCTCTGCTTGCTATTTCATAAATATATTATTTTATTTATACACTTGGGCTTGTTATCATTACATACAAAGTTTTTTTTTGTGTTTAGTTAACAATGTTGCTTACAATTAGTAATTTTTGCTATATACTGCCATTTGTTGCATACAAATTTATCAAACTTAGTAATCGGCAAACAATTTGCGCTCCTGTAAATGCAGTACAAGATTCATTGAAAATTCAATTATTTAGATGCTCTCAAATCAACAAAAAACTAAAACTAGATTTTTAAAAATTTGTTATACATATAAAGTATATATATTTATATATATATATATATATATATATATATATATATATATATATATATATATATATATATATATATATATATATATATATATATATATATATATATATATATATATATATATATATATATATATATATATATATATATATATATATATATATATATATATATATATATATATATATATATATATATATTTATATATTTATATATTTATAATTTTAACACGATTAATTGAAATCATAAAACCAAAAATAACAAATTTCGATGCCATATAAATGGTTTCTATTTGTTGATTTAATTGTTTGTATTTTTAGTTCTTGTTTTCATTTATGCAAATTGTATTTGTTGTTTGAGTCTTTGGTTTTAAAATCAACACATATATTTATTTTATTTTTTGTTTTTACTTTTTACTTTCATTTAATATTGGTATTATTTCATACACTATCTCTGTTTATATATATAATTTGTTCTGCTTTGTATTTCTTTTACAGTTTTAACTGCATATATATTTCACATATACTATATTAACTCTATGCACACACACATATATTTATATATATATATATATATATATATATATATATATATATATATATATATATATATATATATATATATATATATATATATATATATATATATATATATATATATATATATATATATATGCATATTTATAAGCATAAATGTATACATACATATATAAATATATAGTTATACTTTTATAATTTACTGAAATTTTATATGTTGTCCAACTTATAGGCTAAACATATTTTGGTTTATGTATTTATAATTTGTGTTCCATAAAATATATATGAATTTAAAATGTGTTTGTTTTTACTTTAAAGTTTGTTCTCATATTAAGACTAAGCTTAGTTTCATTCACTTAGTTTTATTGTTTAAATTTCTGCATTTGCTTAGCTCTGTTTTTGTGTGTGCGAGTTTGTGTGTGTGTTATTTTTGGCTTTATTTTATTATTTTTATTTGTTCTTGTTTTTCTTTTTTTGTTTGTTTGTTATTATATTATGTTTGTATGTATAACAATAAGTTATTTTAAAATAATATCGCTTTAATACTTGAGAAGGAAATTGTGCAAGAGTTCGAATACGCATATACTTGATTTCTTCTTTTCTTTTTTCTTTTTTTTTTTGTTTTTTTTTTCTTTCATCGTATTTTCTTATGTGTACAGACGGCTTTTTGAATTGCGATTCGCATAGGATAAGCGCTGTTGCGAGATGTCTGTCTGCATTTGGGTGCGAAACTTGAGATTCAGCACATTAATAAATAAAAAACTAATAACAAAAAGCATGGCGCTGCATTTGCTACAGCATTGACTAGATCAGGGCTTATTTTTTTTTTTTTTTTGGCAATAATAATTGTTTTTGGTAAGGGGAGTGAGGTATAGGTAGGTAAAGCTGCAAAAATAGCGCCTTGCTTTGTGAGGCTTTGAGCATTACAACGAGCAAAAGCGATGGATTTGTTGAAAGAGACAGATTGTGCGATAGTTGAGATAAAACTATAAACAAACAAATTTTTAACATTAGAGTTTGCCTGCGTACCCGTATGACTGTGTATGTGTAAGTGTACGTGTTTGCAAACAATTTTATAGTTAGTTGTTTATTGGCACTGATCGTAGTGACGACTATAAGATCCTTCACGCATTTCCAAATATATATATATATATATATATATATATATATATATATATATATATATATATATATATATATATATATATATATATATATATATATATATATATATATATATACAGTAATTACAGTAGATGTAATCATGTCTATCTATATATAACTTGTGACTCTCAGCTTTTCTCTTTGCATTTGCGCTTTTAGTTGTGATTTCTTTATAGAGCTACGCTTTTGTAATTTCCCAACATTTAACTTAAAACGATAAAACAGACAACTAAAAAAAGGTTAAAGACCACAACTGGAAACAGACAACAATAAAGCGTTCATAAAGTAATCAACGGAAGCTAATTTTTTAAGGTTCAAGTGCTAGGGAGAAAAGTAAGTCTAGGAATAGGCTAACAGATTAGCATAGGGCAGGGCTGCATGTAACTAAAACCCCGGCAACAAAGTGCCCACTGCTTAAAATTTCAACTGATCCAGTTTGCTGGTTTATTTCCCGCCAACACTAAGCGCATATCCAATCCAATTATCCAACGGTCGCCGATTTAAAACACCTTGCGCTCAGGTCCGAACTTTGGATTGACAAATGAGAAGCCGGCGAACTCATCCTGATTAATGCAACGAATAACATCATTACCAATTGGTGTTAGCACCGGCTCCTCTTTGGTGAATTCGGCATCGAAATTGTTAGCATCACGTGGGTTTTTCTATACACGGAAATCGAAAGATTAGTTAGCTTTTTAGCCTCCACTTTAAATACCATTTTACCACATACCATTTTAGGTCGGAATGGTGGCTTTATGTTGCGCTTCTCCAACTCCTTCCAGTCCAGTTTATTAAAGAATGCATGCTTGCGGATTTCATTTTCGTCGCCTGTACAGCCCAAACGCTGCTCTGGATTCTTTGTGAGAAAACCTAAAATGGATATTGGTAATATATTAATTGCTGCTCTAATGTGAAAAATCAAATATTACCTTTCAATATGGACACAGCTTCGCGGGACAACCACACGGGGTAAAGCACATCGTCGTGCATTATGGAGTCGAAAAGCTCATCTTCATTGTCAGCCTCAAAAGGAGGCTGGCCAGCCATCATCTCGTACATAAGAACGCCCAACGCCCACCAGTCGACGGATGCGCCATATTCCTGTTCCTTGAGAATTTCAGGGGCTATGTAGTCGGGTGTGCCACAGAATGTCGTGGTCAGCATGCCGTTCATAATGCCCTCCTTGCACATGCCAAAGTCAGCGAGCTTACAGTGCCCCTCCTGATCGAGCAGTATGTTGTCAAGTTTCAGATCGCGATAGATAACGCCATGGGTGTGGAGAAACTGCAGGGCAAGCGTTACCTCGGCGGCATAAAAAGCAGCGCGGCCCGCTTCAAAGCGTCGCGCCTTCTGTATTTGAAACATCAAATCACCACCGTTAACATACTCCATGACAAAGAACAAGCGATCTGGAGTCTGAAAACAAGAATGTAACGCTGTAAGGAACGGATGGTTGGCGGCCAGGGCCAAGATGCGTTTTTCGGTCATTGTGCAGTCAACATCATCATCCTGTATAATGGCATCCTTCTTCAAAACTTTAATGGCATAGATCTCATCGGTACCCTTCTTCTCGGCCAGCATCACTTTGCCGAACGAACCCTTGCCGAGCACCTTGATAAAGTTAAAGTCAAGTAGCGAGCACTTGCCAGGACGCGAATCTCCTCCACCCACGGCTAGGCTCATGCAGCTACTGCTGTTATAGCCGCTTGTCAACGTAGTCGTTGAGGTGGCCAAGCTGTCAGCTGACAAAGTGCCGCTACGAAACGAGGCACCTGGCACACCGTCGCCCCCCTCGCCGCCCAGTGAAGCACCATAATTGTCTTCGCCACCTGGTTGACTCAAGTATTTGGAACGACGCGGCTGCTGTCCCTGTTTATCTGGTGAGATTCCCAGCGAACTGAGTATCTCGGCCATTTGCTTAGTGTTGATGCCGCAAGTATTAGCCACATTCTTTTGGCACCGTTTGTGGACGTTCATATAACAAGTCTCGCATTGTAGGCCCTGCTTAATTAGTCCGTAAAGCAGCGAGCCGCAATGATCGCAGAATGTGAAGCGCTTATAGCTGTGCACCACAAATCGATGCGGCACATTGACATTGAACCGCTGCCCGGCCGGCACCACTTCCACTTTGGCTTGCTGTAATTGCAAACAAAGTAATTGAGTTATTGGACACAGCAGATGCAATGTATTGACCTTCATACTAACCTCATCGCGCATGCCAGGACATTTGGAGACCACTGACAGATGGCATTTTTTATGTACAACTAATGTGCAGACTATAAATGATTAGATTAAAATATAATTTCATTAATCGAACAGGTTAATAAAGAATTCATTTATGTGGTTGCAAGCTGTACGACTCATTATCATCAGCATTTGAGATGAAGTGCAAGATAATTCAAGTCACAGCAGTGCAGCAGTCGAATTTTAATTGATATATATGTGATATTTACAAAGCTACTTTTGAAATAGTTAATTAATGTTTTACACATTCAGAGGTTAGACACACTGAGAAATTAGCATATTTGACGAGCTTTGTCACATAACATCAAGTTATATATGTGGGTAGTGTTTGTGTGTGTGTGTGTGTATAAAATAAAGATTATATGTAATTGGTTTAAATATTTTCTGTCTCTTGTCAAATGCAAATTAGTTTTCGTCATTTAATGGACAACAAAAAGATTGTTTAATCACATATGTGTAACTGTGCAAATGCTTGCTTGTGGCCGTGCAAATTGTCCAAAAATTAATAATATTATAAAATTGCCCATAGTGTGCTTAAGCATCAGTAAACAACAAGTAAATCAAAGAACACGTACAGATTAGCAACTTCTTCCACAACGTTTACAAAATATTTCGAAATATTTTATAAATTTGTAAAGATCTAATACTTTATTGTTGTAGAATTCTATCAGAATTTGAAGAGAAATATTTGAAAAACCTATCTAAATAAATGATGCCAGAAATGTATGTAACTTATTTTTCAACTAGACATTATTTTCTATCAAATCTCATATCAGACAACTTCAGTTAAGCTAGTTAACTTTATTCAATTAGCATAAGCATAGCCACAGTAGCAAATGGCTAAAAGTCTAATTGTATTCCTACTTTATCTATCTAGCGATAACTACCTCAAATACATAACTTGCGTCATGAATTACTTGAGCTAATCACTTAGTAACTAAACAGAGCCTACTTCTTTCTCTAAGACTTTAAGACTAATATTTGCATAGTTCACTTAAATAAATAAATATATTGAATTTGAAAGATTACCTAATCTTTTCGAATGAAAGACATTTTAAATTTTGTATAAATATAATTATAAATATAATTTCTATAGATATATATTTCTTTTAAGATTTTTGCAACTAACCAAACTTAAGTTAAACATGTAGTAAGAATTCAAGTCTGCCGATCGACAGTATTAGTATGAGCGCAAGACAGTGTAAAACAGATTTACAAAACGTGTGTACTTAAGACATTATCATCAAATAAATAAAAAATGGTCAATGCATTACTTGCGGTGCATGGACAATGCGGAGAGAAGCGACAATAGCAGCGACGGCACAAATTAAAAAATAACTTTCCTTAAATTGTAAATATTGATATTCAGATAAATAGATAATGCAGCTATTGTTACGGACAAAGTCAAATGCTTTGTTTCTTGGACCGAAACTGAACAACATCAACAAACAACGAACGAACGATCGAATGAAACGAGCAAATGCAAGTGATGGATAGCTTTTGATTTTTTTTTTGTTTTTTTTTTTTTATTTTTATTTTTTGTTTAATGTTCTTCTCAGAGACTTGTATGTCTCTGTAAGATATTCCTTTTAAATTTGAAGCAAAACACATACCTTGACATTGATAGCCTTGTTTACCAATTCCCCTGCAAAAAGGCAAGAAATTCCGTGGCTATTGCATATATATTTCTTTTATAACTGAATGATGTGTGTTTGTTTTGTTGTGTGGGCATGAATTTATGCGAAAAGTAAACCAAAAAAGGAAGCAAACCCGCAACTCGAAACCAAAGAGTGAAAGTCAAAAGCATTTGTATGTATATAGCATGAGAAACCAAACCAGACCGGTGAAAGAATTGCAGATGCACACGGCAAATATAAAACCCTCAAATTAAGAGGCCAATTATGTGAAAATGGTTAATTATAAAAAAATGTAATAAAGTAAAAAAAAGAAAACTTAAGTTTAATATAGCTAAAATACGTGGTGGAACCCAAATATATTGAAATCAAAAGGAAGTATATAGGTTTATAAATTAAAGAAATAAAATCATAAGTCATGACAATGCTATGATGTGTGTTTTGTGAATTATATAAAACCCAAAAGTTATATATATATATATATATATATATATATATATATATATATATATATATATATATATATATATATATATATATATATATATATATATATATATATATATATATATATATATATATATATATATATATATATATATATATATATATATATATATATATATATATATATATATATATATATATATATAAATATATGTTTGTGTGTGTGTGTGTGTATTTATTAATCACTGCAATTACAACTTAAAAATGATACTGTAGATGGACAGTCTGTCTGTGAGTACGCTTAGAGCGTACATACATATATGTGATATTAAATGCAATATTTTATTCACTCACCAAATAAACTCCCGACAATGTGAACAGAAGGTTGGCTGGCGCAAAAACGTGGCCATAAACTTATGCCCGTTGACCTATGAATAGAAATAAAAATCGATTGATTAGTTTATTGCCAATTATGATCTGTGTAAACTATTTACCTGATGCACACGACGGCGCATAGCGCCACGGCGTCGATTGAAGCCAGCACGCTCTTTGAACTCCTTATTAACCGCCACAGTCTGTTCCACCTCGGCATCCGCTTTAGCTTGATCTGAAAAGTCTAAGCGGTTATATTGAATACCCTCCTACAAAATGACCGTAACTAACCATAATGCTCATGCCTACCATTGCGGTTCTTCAACTCGATAATGACGTGGATTTTGCCCTGTGGCTCCAGGTTAATCTGCAAAACAGAAGATCAATATCAATATGCAACCGCTCGAATAGCTTACCATTGATTTTAAATTTAATAAATAAAATGTTAACCGTATAAAATGTTAAAAGTATAAAAATGTTTGCCACAAATTTAACCAAAATCCTTTTTATAAAAAATCCTTTCATGTATAATAAATAATAAAACGTCTCTACATTTTAAAAAAGCTCTAAGAAATTAAATTGTCAAATACTTGACATGTACCTCTTGGTTTACTTAAACAAATGAATACAAGATCTTAGCATAGCAAATATATATATATAATATAAACATATGTATATGCACATAACTGTCAACAAGGAGATATGGCCGTCCATGTAAACATACACATATTTTTAAAGGAGTCGATATGTCGAATGTCCCTCAGTTTTTTGTTATTTAAAAAGATGAATATTTTTTTTATTTTTTTTTTTATAGTCAACAATTTTTCTATTCTTTAAAAATAGCTATAAATTTGATAATGTTCAGTTTACCCAATTCTGAATATTTTATCTATATGCTGGGTATTTAATCTTTGTCAACCCGAAAAAAAGTTGTTTTTGTTTCACTATTGGCTGAAAACTAACTTACTACTAACTAACTAACTAAAACTTAAGGTTAAAATTGACAAAACAATTCATTTACCCATAGATCCGGAACGCCAGACTCGCTCTGCATTAGATCCTCGAATGGTATAATGCAATTGGCAACAAAGTCATCTGGTGGCAGGGCCGCGTCATGAAAAACAGTTAAGTTGATGTTGCGTGCATTGGTCACGTCGTGGACGAACTGCTCGTTCCATACCGGATCGAATGTCTTTGGTCGGGTTGTCGAGCGATCTATTTAAGAATGTTTAGAATAAGTCTAACTGTTTTCGGCATGTATCTTTGAAGAAATAGCTTACCAAAATGACTCTCGTCGACATCTATGGACACGTAGGGATCGATCAGCTGCTCATCGGCCAATTTGCCAAATGTTAAATTGTGGCGCTTTTGAAAATCTGTTGGTCGCAGGCCGCTCGCCTCGCAAACCTTGATCTGAAGTTTACCCGTAAACATTTCGCTGATTGATTCAGCCGCACTTGTAGCTTATTTATTTGTTGTTGTTGTTGTTGTTATGGTTGCTGTGATGATCTGGATCTTGGCAGGATTTATCGGCAGCGCCGCGTCAATGCGGCAGAGGTGGTTACAAAACGCTTTCGATCTATGGGGTGTCTGCCAATTGAGAGGTAATTGAAGTTGTACTAAAAATAAAGAAATAAGTTGACCAAATAAGTTGAGCAAATAGTTGAAAAAAAATTTAGCGTTTAGCTCTTCAAGATTGTTTTTAGTATAGGTCAATGACACACTTGAATTTGTTTTAAATATACATATACATACATACCATATATGTATGTATGTATGTATGTATGTAGATGCTCAAGTGAATTTTATAATACATGCTCAAACGAATTTCAAGGTCGCACTCGAATTGACATTGGTGAAAAATGAGAGCACAACAACAACAAAAACAACATCAACATCAACAATTACAGCAACGTACATATTCTTAGATACTGCACTTCCGCCGTTCAGCATTGAGATTTGAGTTAGTCAGCATTGGAATTCACTCGCTCAACGAATTATGAAACGTACAAGAGATAATCACACACAATTCTGTATTTATATGAATGTATTTTAAAATGCCTGTGCATGTTTTTTTTAGATGAATATGTGTGTATGTGTATACATATGTATGTATGTGTGTAGACTAACATAAAGCTGAATTAAAGTTGCCCTTAACAAAGTTACTGTTGTCGCCGTGCTTTAATTTGCTTTTTACATATTCTCACACAATACAATTATTTTTATTTTATTTTTTTATGTATTTACTACCTTCAACTCATAAACACACACACACACATACACACAATCACAAACGAACACATACATAGACAAGCACTCGGACAGTGCATACATAGCAGCAGTAGCAGATATTTTTCACAAATAAAACAACAAAGAAAGAATAACAAGCAATCCTAATACCTCAGCGCTAGCCCCACACCTCAACACTCCGCCACACACACCCACAACTAGCATTGCGATTGCTAGCCCAGCGTACACACGGGCGTACGCTCTCGCTCTCAGTCTCCCTCTATCATTCTTTCACTCTCTCTCTCTTTTTATCTTTTATAAGAACCACGAGAAATTCTCATGCACACACACACACCCACACGACACGCACACATTCCAGCACAAACACTACACACTCACAGCGCAAAACACCAATAGACAGCAAATGCAAATTGCACAAGTGAATTTGACAATATGACAATTGCGACTAGTGCGTTAATTTACAATTACCGTTAAATCAACAAAAATACCACTTGAAAACTTATATGTACAAGAGAGAGTATATGTAAGAGAATGGGAGAGAGAGAGAGAGAGAGCGCGCAGCTTCGTTAAAAAGCAGGGCAACAGAGAACTAACCGAAAAGAACCAAACAGACAGGCGCAGTACATGAATGACCCAAATATGACAGTGCACACTGGTCGCAAACATGTTTTCGCATTTTACATAGATCCATTACTTTCGTTTTCAAATCAACGAAAGTAAATTTTTAAACGATATTTGGTTGCACCGTTTAACCTTTGAGCACTTATTTCAATTTCATGACTGAAACATTTGTTAAATTTTTGGTTTTTTTTTTCCCCAGAAACTAGTGTATTAAGAGCCCCGCGGTGCGAAAAGAGTCTATCATACATGTTATTAACAGAGCTTTCTCAAAGTACAGAGCAGACCTTCTGGGAAATTGGTGGACATTACTTTACATTACACCTCAATTACTTACCTTTTCTCGCAAGGGTACCGTGGCTGTGGCTGTGCGCCGTGCTGCTTGCTCTCTTCGCCTTGCTATGTGTACGCTCTCGATTGTTGGTATATTAGAGAAAAATGTTCAGCTACACATACATGTGTATGTACATACATACATATGTGCGAAAAAATTAAGGATGGCACATACACAGGCACAGCACACACGCACACACATACGCAAACAGACACCCTGTTTGCTCAAAATCCAATTGGAAATTATTTCAAGAAATTTGTGCCTTTACGTTTGACAATGACAATATGTTTACACTGTATTCTCACACAAACACACTTTCCAGCATTTTTCGACAATAGAATTTCATTTCTGCGCACGAATAATTAAAGCAAAAATAAAAATTATTTATCGTCTCTCGCTCGCCTTCGCCTTTGACAATTACATAGGTCAGTGTGACTGAACATCTGATGTCAAGAAATACCAATTAATATGTGCAACTCAGGATTGTAGCCTCACAAAAAATACAAAAATACTATTTGAACAAACTGCTAAGCAAATTGTTTCAAATATAATTTTTTCAAAATTACTCATAAACTTTCTTACATTTTGACACTAATTACATATCTTATTACATTTAGTTTTTTTTTTTTTTTAAATTTTGCGATCAACTAATTTATTGTGAACTGTCATCAGCCATACAGCTGATTTTATAGTTTACGGCAACCCTGGTTGTTTTCTAGATATTTCCCCTATTCATTGTATTGTTAGAATTCACTTTGAACATCCGCGAATAGCATATATGCTTTAATTTCAACCGACAGTTCAGGCACAGAATGTCGATGCGATTTGATTGGTATCAATCTGAGGCCAAGGTGGTCATAACAGTGCTATTGAAAGGCGCCACTGAAAAAAATTATGCCGTCCAGATTGAACCGCAAAAAATACATATGACCGCAGATGGCCATGAATTGATCCTACACCTTCTTCATCCCATCGTTGTGGATCGCTCCTCACACAAAGCCTTTTCAACAAAAGTGGAAATAACATTGGCCAAGGAGACTGGCGTGCGCTGGGAAAGTCTCGAACAAAAGGCCGACGTTGTCGCAGAACTGTCCACTCGTCAGGCAAAGAACTGGGATCGTTTGGTCAGCGAAGAGGAAAAAATTGACGAAAAAGAAGCAAAAGGCGAGGCCGCTTTAAAGCAGCTATTCAAAAAGATCTACAGTTCATCCTCACCGGAAGTTCAAAAGGCCATGAACAAATCATTTTCAGAATCTGGCGGCACTGTATTAAGCACCAACTGGAACGAGGTCTCCAAAGAAAAGGTCACTGTCAAGCCCCCTGAAGGTGCCGAATTCCGCCAATGGGACAAGTAAAATAGATGAGAAACACACAAACTCATATTCATTAAGAAGCTGAAAAATAATTAAATACAGACAAAGAAATGATATGCTAATATTAATAAAAAATATGTATTTGAATAAATTTGAGCTTAATATTACTAATACAAATGCATCTATTAATGCTTACAAGTCAGCATGCGTGTGTGTGTGTGAGCTTTGGGGGTGGTAGCACTCAACGGGGAAATTTTTAAGGTGAACAGCTGATCGACTGCCGGCGATGTGCAACGACGCACAATTTGTTGCTTCTACTTTTGTAACAGACAAACTTTTGCATTAAACACGAGACAATATGTATAAAAATTTAGAAGAGCACAATCGGCTAGTCAATAAATATCTTAAGATAGTTTTTGTTGTAGCATTATATTGGTAAGTAAAAAATAATTGAGCTTATCACCGCAGCCAATTATATTTGTATGTTAATTTTGAGCACATTGCCTTTGCGACCAGGTGCACCTCCATACTGACTGTATTTGTGAACAAACATCTGCTGAGCAGCGATGCTGTTAATTTGGGCGCACCGCTTTTCATGTCCTGGTATCAGTGTGTTATATCTACTATCATTTGCTTTGTAATGAGTCGTCTTAGCCGCAAATATCCAAGTGTATTCACATTTCCGGAGGGAAATCCATTGGACATTGACACATTTCGAAAACTACTGCCGTTAACAGTGCTCTACACGCTTATGATTGGTGCCAATAATCTGTCGCTGGCCTATGTCACGGTCGCCTTCTATTACATTGGGCGCTCTCTTACCACAGTGTTCAGCGTGGTGTTGACTTATCTGATCTTAAGACAACGCACAAGTTTTAAGTGCTTATTGTGCTGTGCGACAATTGTGGTGGGATTTTGGCTGGGCGTGGATCAGGAGAGTCTAACACAAGCATTCTCTTGGCGTGGCACAATATTTGGTGTGCTTAGCTCTCTTGCGCTGGCCATGTACTCGATACAAACGAAGAAGTCGCTCGGCTACGTCAACCAGGAGATCTGGCTTTTGAGCTACTATAATAATCTGTACTCCACACTCTTATTCTTACCTCTTATTATACTAAACGGAGAGCTGGGCACAATTTTGGCATACCCTCACTTGTGGGCGCCCTGGTTCTGGGCGGCAATGACGCTCAGTGGATTTTGTGGTTTTGCCATTGGCTTTGTCACAGCTTTGGAGATAAAGGTTAGTGAGTCAACAACCAACAGCAATAGTGTTATTGCTAAAGATATGTAGTTATCAAACATCTGCTGATTACAGGTTACTTCACCGCTAACGCACAACATCTCCGGCACGGCTAAGGCGTGCGCACAAACAGTTATTGCCACGCAGTATTACAACGATGTACGCTCCGCGATTTGGTGGACATCCAATATAGTCGTATTAGTTGCAAGTGCGGCTTACACTCGGGTCAAGCAATTGGAAATGGTGCAGCAGCATCAACAGCGCAACACCGCAACATTGAAAGCCTAAGCAAATATTTCCCATAATACGACTGTTTCAATGAATTTATAGCATATTGTCATATATGTTTATCTATCTGTGCATTGTATAGTGCAAGTCTTCAGTGTTCTAAACGTACGCAATGTGTTAGTGTATGTCAGTTGATAAAGTGTAAGGCGTCTAATTCTTATTGTCATAGCACACAAATATCTTTTAATCTTTTTATAGAAACCTATACGTAAACCATAAATAATTAGGCATAAGCAAACCTAAAGACGGATAACACAGCTCTTGCTATATGGGAATAAAAACGTTCCTTTAAATTATATTATTTGTAAACTATGTATTCCGACTTTCAATGCGCAACTGGATTATTTAGCAATAAAGCAACCGATTATGTGAGTACACAAGAATAAATTATGAACTAGTTTGATGCAGCTGCCGCTTCCATTGACTGTTCAGGTGCTGGTTCTGCTTCCTTCTTTGCTTCCTTACTTAATTTGGCAGCGGTCTTGTCGTAGAACTCAGGTATATACACAAATGGATCGATTTTCAGCTGTTCACTACTTGGCGGACTTTTAAGTAGTACGCGTGTTATAAAGCGTCCATCACGCTTGGGTCTCATAGTGTTTACATCTTGCAACAGAAAACGTATATTCTCCTCTAGATGCTGTGCGTCCATATCCAGAGTGCCCACGTTGGCTTTAATTAAGCCAAAGTTTTGCTGATATTCATCTTTAGTTGCGCTGTAGCTGATGCCATTGGAGAATTTGATAACCATTTCTGCTAGGTTTATGCCAAGTGTCTCGCTCTTTGGATTGGGAAACTTGCGCTTCATCAAGCCGCGGAGTGCAACGAGCTCGGGTAGAATGTTGGGATGTGCAATAATGAATTGATAATCGGACAGCAGTAATTCCCCGCCTGTTATGTCCTTAATCAGCTCCACGCCGCCTACAAGCGTGGCGCCTGCTTCGCGCGCTTCAACAATTTCATCCTAAATTTATGTATACGCATTAGCAAGCACAAGATTAATATGTCTTCTTCATCAAACTTACATTGCCCTTTGTGAATACGATGATCTTACGTTCCTCACCATGATTAAACTTATGTGGTATCATAGCCATGCGCTGGAAATTATCGACAAATCGTGTCGCCTTTTCACCTTGCATATTCAGCTCAATTTCCACGTTCAGCGAAGCATTTGGCACATTGTACATGCTTGGATGATGTGTTTCTCGATGGCATTGTATGGCCTCAGCTATCGTATAAACCGGCCAGCGGTAATAGCGTCCCACGTAGACGTCATCAGTGGGCACCTGTTTCCAGGAGTCATCCACGTGTTTGTCAGCGCGTTTAACATTAATTCTAAAAAAATAATGATTAAAAGCAATGTGTCGATAGCCTGTTGACTTATGGCTTACTTCTTGTCACGCTGATTGTGGGGAATGAATCCAACTTTCTTTACCTCCACTTTAACCTTTTTTTTACGTGCCTTCTCACGGGTGCCTTTGCGTGCTGCTTCCGTGACCGCGGTCAGGTGGAGACAGCGCAACGCCTCTCCAGTTTGTTGTCGCACGGCGAGCGCACGCATCGTTGACAAAAGCGTTAACATTTCTGTTATGAATATTATTTTGATTCCTGCACTTATTTATTAAGTTACAATTATATAATATTAACTATTCCCGGCTGTTCCGAACAAAATCATAACAGAACTGCAGAGTGACCAGTGCACATTGGGGAAATTATCGTACCCAAAATTATCGATAACAAATCAGATGTTGCAATGAAATCAAAACAAATTAGCAAAGCTTCCAACTAGCTAAGAAATTAATGCGGGCTTCTGGCACAATGGATTTGCTTCACAGTATTAAATGTTTTGTTAACTTAGCATAATTTTTTCCAACAAAGTACGTTGTATAAGTATTGCAGTGAATTCACTTTTAATCCAAGTTTCGCACCTAGCAGAGTCGCCAAGTGATTGATATTTTTGGGAAATTTAGCAGAGTCACTCCAGTTAAAAGGCAGTTATAAATTTCTGTAGGGATATTTTCAAATATTAATTTAAGAATTATCTCTAGAAACTAGAAGACATATTCAAAATTGAAAAAAAAAATACTCAATTCACATTTTTTTCCATCAATTTAATAGAAAACGAAATGAGACAGACGATCGAAAGCAATACTCTCAATGGCAAATATACATATATAAAATCAAAATGTTCTGATTTTCTCAAAAGCACGCCAATCGCTCGCCGTGTGCATATGTGCTCAGAATAGATTCGACCAACGAACGGCATAATACGGTTTTCGCGGCGTGAAAAAATCGCGAAAGAATCTCTCATAATATAGTGAAAATAGGAAATTCTGTGGTGGGGCGGACGATTGTATACATAACAAAAGTGCAAGTAATTATTTGTTGTTTTAATATTATGCAAATTCTTACAAGTAACGACGGGCAGCAATTGCCAAAGAATCTGCGCCACAATTAAGTATTTCCGTATATTTTATGCCCTGAAGAACATAAAATTATAAAATTGTGTATTCAATGTGGCAACATTTTCGATATAGTATTCTGAAAGTGGCGAAACGAACGCCTAGTGAAAGTAATGGGCATTAAGATATACATATGAAGAGCCCCACTCATAGATAAACGCACACACACATATACATACATACAAAGCCATGCATATACACACGCACATATCCAATACTGCACCTTGGGGGCCCAATTTCCCCCAAAAATTGGAAATATTAATTGCGTGTAACCTAAAAATGAAATAATGGAAGTGTGCACTCCTCGCCAACTGGATATGGGGGAGGTGTCTGAACGAAGTGTGTCGGGTGGGAGGAGGCCAAACAAAAGAGTGTCAGCATTTTAAAAATAGTTTACGCCATTGTTTCTATTTATTTTGATTTTGTGTGATTTTTCATGAGGCTGTTTGTTGTTTGGCTTGTCCGATAGCTTGATTATTAAATATTTGTACAACAATTTGTGGCATCAAATGCATTCGCAACTTGTGGGGGCTTCGAATCGTTTCAATCGTTGTTCCGTTCCGTTTATTGACCACAGAGGCGTAAATATTTTTCAAATATTTCGAAAACTTTTGCACATGTGGCGAAACGTGCTAAAATTTCGTTTTCCGAATTTATTGTTTATT
Source organism: Drosophila anceps (assembly GCA_035045945.1). Classification (NCBI taxonomy): domain Eukaryota; kingdom Metazoa; phylum Arthropoda; class Insecta; order Diptera; family Drosophilidae; genus Drosophila; species Drosophila anceps. The sequence goes on from JAWNON010000225.1 coordinate 13,738,812, forward strand.
TCATGTATTTTAAGCGTTACACTTTAAGGCATTTCAAATTACCCCATATACGATACGTATACAGAAGTCTGCCAATTTATATACATATGTACATATAAGTATATATTTATCAGAATGTGGGAGTGTATGTGTCAGTGTGTTTGTGTTTGGGTTACTGTGTGTGTGGCGGACGTTCCACATTTGTCTTCCTCTTTTATAAACAAATTTTTGATTTCGATAATTCGTGGGATATTCTTGTCTTGCGTGTATTTCTAGTGGCGTATCTCTCCGAGTAAACAAACAAAAGCCAATTGAGCATTTCAATACGCGTATAGACACACAAAGCTGGACACTCACAGACACACGGACATACATATATATTTATGTAAATCGAAGTGGACTTGCGCTGGTTTCACAACTTGGAATGGAAGGGGCGCCACCGCCAAAGCCGCGTCGTACGCGACATAGAATCAGTGCCATGCACTATGAGTCCTTGCCGACGGCACCGCCTGCCATGTGTGGACGGGCCGATGAGAACATCTTTCAGTTTCCCGCTGTGGCATCGCGTGCACGCAATCTTTCCGCCTCGCCCAAGCTTCGCGAGGAAAAGGATTTGCCCGTGTGCGAGCATGGAAAGCACAGCTGTCGCTTCTGCCAGCCTTATCGTGCAGATCGTGGCACAATTGAGCCGCTTAAGAATCGACTCAATACTGCCATTGAGGCCATGGATCAGCTAACACGCACTTGTGCATTGCTTGAGGGCCTGCTGGAGCAGAAACTGGCCACCATCACGGACAATGAGGAGGAGTCGGCAACCGAAATGGAATCAGATAGAATAGCGTCCAATGCTGCTTCGACTTTAACTTTAACTCCAACAGTAGCAACGGTTGCTGCTCCAGCCACTTCAACTCCTATCGCCGACACCGAATTCGAATTGGAGCACTCGCTGACCTGGCTGGAATCGCTGTTGGGCACAGAAGTGGTGCCACCCACAAAGCAAGGCAAATTCAAACGGTACGTATATATTGAATTTCAATATTCCGAGCTGGGGTAAGCATGAAATCCACATCACAGAATACGCGAGCGCAGTAAGTCCATGATGGAGGAAGAGATACACATGTATTTAAAGGGCGAGAGACAGTTGAAGAGTTCCTCTCGGCCGTATTTGTTGCGCCGCCAGAGTACCTACAGTGACAACAAGTCCAAGGTGTCCAAGTGGACCAAGGTGAAGGCTGCCTTCAAGTGGGAGCGCGCCAATGTGCCGCCCACAGCTGGTCACGATTCAAACTCATTAATGCCACTTAATCTAGAAGTAGAAAGGTATTTAAGATAATGTTGTGTATTCCGACTTGTAATTACATGGCTCTATAATCTTTGCCAGATATTTAAAGGTGCCGATAAGCGGTGCTGGTGGCAGCAGCTCCGCGGACAGCATCATCAGCTCCTCGTCGGGTCACTTCTTGAGCGAAACGGGCGGCACACCAGGAACCATCAGTTCGGCCAGCTCCTTGGATGAGCTACAAATGGATGCTGGTGGTCGCCAACCTATGCGTAAATGCCTTACTTAAGTTACTCTCCGTGATCTGTTGCAGCTACTACTTTCATTACAGGGCGACATTCGTCGAAGAGCGAAACGCGTGCCTCCAGCTATGAAGTGGAACTGCGTAAATCTGCCACTGATGAGCGTTTGGATGCGGCCAAGTGCACGCTGCCAAGTAAATCATCATCGAATAAATCTCTACGTCGTTCGAAAGCTTTCTCTGACTTTGAGGTGTTGCCAGAGGATCACGTGGCGGACATTAAGTCGACGAAAAGTCGCCGCAACAAGCTGCCGCCTAGTCCATTGAATCTCAATCAGGTGTGCAGTGATCTGCCGCAGCTGCATTCGCCACTCAAGAGTCCCAAGGATGGCAGCCAGTCAGCTGTGACGCGTATGCGTCAAGTCAACTCGCCGGGCAACTCCTCGGTGCCGAGCAGTCCATCGAGGCATTCGGATTTCTTTGGTGAATTCGGTGGGTGAGCTTTTTGGTGACTACCTATGCAATATTTGCGGTTTCCGTTAACGTCTGGCTTTGCAGAGAGCGAGGAACTATCAAGTGGAGTTTCCTCGGAGCCCACGACGCCAAACTGTAAGACTTTCACACAGAACGAAGATGAAGTATTTCAACATTATCAACTTCTACTAATCAAACTAGATATGGAGTTCAAGCACAAGCAATGCGAATTAAAGCGATCCAGCGCGAGCAATCGCAGTAAGACACACGACAGATATTCAGGTAATCCACCGACCGCACCTAATCCCGATTCATTTCCAGGCGTCAAGCTGTGCAGTGGCGGCCCTGGCAGCGTCAGCGGCAGCGGCAAACGCAGCAGCGAGGAGCATTCACCCACGCAGCTGCTGCACAGTGATCTTATGTCCACCGAACAGCTCGAGCAAAATTTGACACCGCAGTTCAAGAAGAAACTGCACAAATGGCGGGCCAAGCAGCAAAGCTCCAATTGTTATGCCAGCTCCGAGCCTGCGGTAAGTCCCACAGCCAAAAGTTTAAGTGGCAGCGACATAAAGCCAAAAATCGATTGGAATCTTTGGAGTTCGGGTGCACTGAAGCTTGAGGGACAGGGCTTGTGCGCGTTGCCAGACCAAAAAGATTTGCCCGAAAAGTTTCAAAAAAAGCTGGGTGAGTCCACAATTGTACTGTGTATGTGTAAGCAACGCTTATGTGAAACGTTAATTCTCAGAGCAATGGAACCGCTTGAAGTGTACACCCGGTGGTGGCACCAACTCCGACAATGATTCCCTCAAGCGTAGCTCCAAGCATAATCAGTCCTCGCGCCGAGGCTCTGATGATGATCGCTGGTATAAGCACAAGCCGCACGACAAGGAAAAGTGAGTATATTCTATGTCCCAGCCTGGTGCTGTTTCCATTTAGCTTATTTACAGATTGGCTCGTCTTAAAGCCATTGTGGCACCGGATCATACATCTAAGAATATTGAAGTCAAGACCTCAGATGGTGAGGTGAGAAAATTCGAGGGCATCTCTCGCAAATTTACGCGCAAGCTTTATGAGTGGGAGAAGGCCAGAGGTATTGGACCAGAAGCGTCCACCTTTGCGCTGCTCCACCCTGGCTACAGTCCTCTATATGTGGGCCTCATCAACAAGGAGTGCAATAAGAGTAAGTTCATTTTGTGCTATGTCCTGGCTGATTGATTGACTGCTCAAAATAGCTACAGAGCATCATTGATCTCTTGTCATATGATTTATAACGTTTTTATCTTTCATACAGCCAACACCGAACACTCACCGACGCTGAGCCGCTCATTATCGCTAGATAGCGTGGCTCCGAACGGGAACCAGGCACAGGTCTTATCGCAGCAAGCCTCATCGCTGTCCCTAAATGATGTCAACGATTTTAAGGAGATGCAGAACTGCACAGATTCGGCGGATCATGAGTTCAAGAAGTATGACGAGCCCGAGGCGGTAATGGTCGAAGTAGAGGAGCACATACACGACACCGCCTCCCCGCTAGTTACCGCCCACACGCTGGTCGAGCAGCAAACGCCCATTTACAAATACGAGGAGGTGCAATGCAATGACTATGTGTAAGTGAGCTCATTCAATAACTGGAAACTATTTTAATGACACCATCCCCTTATATAAATTCCGACAGCAACTCGCGTCGCGTTCAAAGCTTTGAGTCGCACACGAACCTGGCCCCGCTGCTGGGTGCATTGAAACGTGCCGACGAGCTGTTTGTCCAGCTCAAGCAGGCCACCGCAGACATAGTGGAGCATGTGGCAATGCGGGATTGCCAGGCGACCTTGCTAAGCATTCGCAGCATTTATCTATACTTCTCCAACAATTTAATGAAGCCGAACGTGCTGAATGCCGTATCCGATGTTCAGAATGACCTGGGCCGTCTGGCCGAGCTGGTAGGTGCAATTGACCGAGTTGAAATCGAACTATAATGTGCTTGTATATTACAGATTCTAAAGTCGCCACTGGATGAGGCATGTTGTCAGGAGACGATGGCGGAGCGCACGACCGAGTACTTGGAGGAGCTTCAAGGTCTACACGAATCGCTACTCTGTCTCAAGTTGAGCATACGTAAGCTCTGCACGATACATAAATGAGAATATGAATTTTTATTACCTTTCACATATTTCCATGCAGAAGGCGGCACAGATCGTTTCCCCCGTGATGTTGTGCCGGACATCAACATAACTGGCGAGGACGGACAGCAGCTGGCTAGCAGTTCTAACTATGCCACTTGCGATGCTTCCAGCCGCGATCATCTGACGCTGGGTGACCACAGCGCTGCCTCACCCTCACCCTCGCCCATGGAGCACGAGACCGAGACAAGCACCACAACAGGCACGCTATGCCGAGCTAGCAGCTCCGTCACTGCATCTAAGAAAAAGTTGCGACTGCGCAAGATGGGCTCGCGCCAGAATAGTAAAACCGAAAGTGATAGCAGTGATGCGGATACACAAAGTGCGCTGGAGACTCCGCGTCGTATACGCCGCAAGAACTTTCGGCTAAAACAACGATCCCTAGATGATGATTTTCGTTTGGGCTCTGTGGTAACCACTGCCCATACGCCATCGGCTGAGGCAGATGAAATTATTTGCAGTTCACTTAAAGTCAAGCCCGGCGAACGTATCGAGGAGTCGCAAAGCATAGCCAGCAGCATTGCCCAACCGATTGTCAAGCAAACTGGCTTTGTGCCACCGCCGTTGCCAGAACAGCATTCGCGCAACTACAACACCAATGCCAATGTGTTCGTGAAGACCAAGCGTAAGTTATTTACTGCAATACTGAAGCCCAATGCTCCCGAGGGCATAGCTCTCATAGAGAAAGAGCTGGAGAGTCCCACGCATAGCGTCGAGGAGGCGCAGTCACCCAAATCCAAGGTGCCAACTAAGCAGACTGCACCACGTCCACTTAGTCTATACAAATCCATTAGCTTGGAGCGCTTGTCGCCGCTACGACCCAAGGATGAGCTGCGCAAATGCCAGAGCACCAATGATGTTCATCGATCGTCCATTCCGGTGCGCGTTCCCCTTGCTAGCGATAGTATAAAATGCTTGACGCGTTCCAAGCGTCAGCTGGGCATGTCGGCTTTTCCACAAGTGCCACCACGCAAAGCGCATCTCTACAAGAAGAACTCGCTACACAAGTCGCAAAGCGCCACAGTTAGTAACAACATTGAGCACAAAATTGCCAAGACCAGCTCCGGCTCCACCGTGAGCAAGGCATGGCCAGCATCGACTTCCATAGTATTGCCGAACAGGCTGGACAATACGCTACCACGCATACAGCGCAAACTGGAGGGCAAAGGAAAGGTTTTGCTCACACCCACCAAGGCAAGACACTTCGAGTTTCCACCATCCATTTTGGAACCCCAACGTCCAGCAACGCCGTTGTCTGAGCGAGCTTTGCGGCTGCAACAAGCCAAAGCAGAGTTTTTGCAGAGTGCGCCCGTAACGCCCCGGCAGGAGCCCACGACTCCCATAACCATTAGCGATGTGGCTCTGCACAAGAGCGTCAGTGCTGGTAGCATGCGGGGCAATGTAGGCTGCTCTACAGAACAGCTACAACAACGACAACAGCTGCCGCAACAAGAAGTGAATACGGATCAAGAGAGTGTAAGCAACTCCAGCGCCTACGATAGCCTGCCACGTTCTGTCACCCGCTCGGCTCGGATCTCCAGTAAACTGGGCTTTGCCACACTGGCCTCCAAGCTTCGACGCGGCGGCAAGAAGCCGAAGGATCCACCTGCTCCCATGCCGCCAGGTAGTGCACTGTCCGCACTCTGTCGTCAAACGTTGCTGGCCGATTTGGTCACTGGTGGCGAGCGTCCTCCATCCAGTCCCTCTGCTTCCACATCCGGGCCCGCGCGCAATGTGCACAAATCACAAAGCTCACCACAAGCGGCCATATCGAATTTGCATGCCAGCTACGAGGGCCTAAACAAATCATTAAGCGAACAGTATGTACGCCAGCTCAAAGAGAGCGACGTCTAGTCAGACATATTTGAGCACCTCTAAGTCCAGATCTAAGCAGATCAGTGAATGTCATCAAATTGGCTACCAAACAACTTACCAAATATATTCTAAAACATAATTCTAAACATAAATGTGTATTGCATTGTTGAGTTAAAAGTGAAGCTATTTCCTCATAGAAAGAGTTCTATAGACTCGAAAAGAATTTTCCTCTGTTATTTCAAGGAAAGAGTATGCGAATTTACTATTTACTTGCCGGGAAGTCAAACATTATTACATATTTAAACTTTTCTTGTATTTAGCCTCAAATACTATCAAGTAACAAGGCCTACTATCGATGGTCAACGTAGTCATCGTCGATATTATCGGTATCATCATCGTCGACCGCTTCAATATCGTTTTCCTGGGATATTTTCGCATTCTGTGCACCGGTATTCCAATAGCGATCGGCCTCCGGTTTCATGAAATCGTATTCAGGTTTATCTGTGTCCACAAAGGTGATGCAGACTGTCAGATTTTGTACAGTTTCAATCATTTGCGGAATACTGTTCTTAAATTCCAAACCACATTGAACCGATTGCATTGCTGCGCCCGGCAGCTGATTGTTGATTTTATCATAGCCAGCGATGCCAACAGCGATTATGTCATGCACGCGACGTAGGGCTTTGAACACATTTAGGGTTCCGGAGAGTATTTTGCCCATCAACGTTTTCTTGGCGACAATCTTTTTATAGATACTAACAAGTTGCTTCACGTTTTGCTTGATCTCCTTGACGGACGCCACAGTTTCGTTCTGGATTTTCAGAATTAGCCCCATGGTGTAGGTGTAACAATCGACGCCGCCATTGATGGCATGTAGTGCCTCCGTAAACTGTGGTACATGTGAATAGCTGCAATAGGCGGCTTGCGAGGCACGCCCCCAAGTGTGCCACATAGCCTCCAGCCCAGCAATGGCAGCAATCACAATCTTCGGTTTGTTTAGCTTCAATAAATCGATTTCCAAGTCTGTGGCGCGCGCCACTAGTTGGTTAATGCCCAGCTGCGATTCATCGATTACATCCTGTAGTATATCCAGCAGATCCTGCAATTCCAGCAGCTCCTGCTCTGTAACGTCACTGCTAGGCTGTCCTACCAACTCATCCAACTTGGGCAGCATTGTGTCGTATTCAATGATGGGCTTGTAGCTTAAATAGCCCTTAAACTGGTCTCGAAATTCATCAAAGACCCTCGCATAGGTGTCGTCCAATTGCTCAACCATAGGCAGCGTCATCTGGGCAGTCCCATCGCCGTTCTGCATGGCCTGGCTGTACAGATAATCATACTGTGCTTGAAGTTCGTGATAAAATGGTCGCAACGCTTCCACTTCTGTGGCAGATAAGCCCAAAGCTTTTTTTTGTTGCGCCAGCAGACTACTCATCTCCTGGTGTGCCCAGGAACTGTCCAAGAGCAGACAGCCAAGCAGTGGCAGCAGCACCGAAACTTTCAACATTTCGCTGCCTCAAATGAAGTTAATCAACTGACACTTAGTCCACTATAAGGCATTTGGACTTATTCGCTATCATTAGTATGGACTGTAAATCTTATCAACGACCACACTTGGATTTTCTTAAATAGTTTGATAAGATGAAGCTAATCTTATTTATGCCTATCGCTAGTCAATTTGCAACAACAATCATATTATTTCACTTTAATCTTAAAGTATTCAATAATAAAATTCATTAATATACATAAAACAATGAGGGTGATCCAAAAAGTAATTTTAACTAATCAAGCGCCTTAACTAGTCCTATAAGTTGGGGTTTGCTTCAGTTTTTCTGCTCCAATGCCAATGTCGAAAAGGGGCTTTGATTATTTGCAAATGATAAAAAGCTGAAATATTATATTATATTATATTAAAAATATTCTTGAGATCGACCACAACATTTCATAGCTGTTTTCGTCTATCAACGGATCTGATTCAGGTTCAATAAAAGAATTGCTAAGCTAGACAAATAAAATCAATTTTTTTGTTTAAAAATTTTAAACCCTTTAGTTGTCATAATGAATCATTCCATCATTTTCGAAATATACATAATTATACAAATAAGAACAATCTGTCGCATGTCTATGAATGCAGTTTCACTCAACAATTGATGTTTATATTGTTGACTTTTTTCAAAGACGAATGACGGCAGCTAGAAAGTAAGTAAATAATCTAACTTTTTCTTGTTATCGTTTCTGAGTCATGCATTTGTACTTTTTCCAATATTTCCCTAAGAAAGGTTATATTGATGTTGTTAAGCAGTTTGACAGAAAGTGAAATGCGTTTGGGAAACACCTTGGTATAAAACTTGTAAAGCCCGACTTATATAGCATACATGATAAGTTTACCAAATGATTTGCTGGAAACAAAAAGAAATATTATATGATAAATAATATCTATTTGTGCATTATGTGCAGTAGACACAGCTTAGCTAGACCCGATCATGGGAGAAAGAAAACGGTTGAGGCTTTTCTAGAAATTCAAAGCAGTCGAACTTGGGCGACTATTGATTGATGACTGATAACTGATCAAGGCACAGCGTAAATAACATAGTGAAGTTCTAACAGGTGGATCAAAGTTTTTAGATAAACTGGGCTTTAATTTTAAGCAGCAAATTAGAGCTTCTACATTTATCAGCGATACTAATAGTTTATTTACTCTTAAAAATAATTGAATATTCAAAAAGCCTAATATTAAATAGTTATATAAATGCTTAGCAAGTGTGCAATAATATCGGTGCACTACATTTGAAGCTCTTATCTTTGTGCTTGTTTCAATTTTTTCATCATTTAAATTGAGAAGCTGTGTAGGGCTCTTGTGTTTTATCACTTTTGTCATAACTCAATGGCAATATATATTTGGCGTTGCCATTGCATTGGCTAGCAATAGAAACTGAAACATCATGGGCAGAACAATTGAAATTTTAAGCTTACTGTTGCTGACTTGGGCAGTTCGTATATGCATATTAAGCAAAATAAGTTTGTATGATTTCCTCATTTCGTCAATTTTATAGTATACCCAGGCGCAAATCTCCAGCAACACTAACAGCGTTACGGAAACCACGGAGAGCACAGATACCACGGAGACAACGGAGACAACGGAATATGGACCAATTAGCATGGTGGTTGACCAGCTATCGAATATGGCCGTGAATATTAGTGATAAGACGTCCTCACAGCTGCAAGAGAATATCGAGCATACGTTGACGAACATTCTGGAGGACCTGGAAGCACTGACTACCAATGCCATGGCAGAGATGAGCATAGCCATTGACGACACGAATCAGGTGCTGCTGGCCAATCCCAATTGCAATGCCGCCTGGAATCTGCAGGACTTCACACTCAACGTAACAGATGAGCTCAGAGGCTGCACAGAACGGCTGAACAATATGATTGCTGTCTATCGCGCCGAGGGCCAGCAAGCATTGGCCAACGTGCAGAGCTTTGTGCAGCAGATGGCTCAGCTACCAATACTCTGTCAAAATCAACAAATGGGCGTGGCATTAGCACCTATTGGCATTAGCTTTGATACCAGCAACAGTTGCTTTTTGCGTGGCATCGCTGCCATCAATCAAGGACTAGCTGAGGCCATGCACAATGCCTCCCTGTTGTTGGTGCGCACGCGTCGCGTGGCCCAGGATCAAATGGCTCGGTCACAGCAATGCAGCAATGCGCTTGTTGCCCAGGTCACTGAGTACCTGCGCGTTCAGCGCGCCAATTGTAGTTAAGTAGGACTTAAACTATTCATAAAAGACAATTTTCGATTGTAACGTACGCAAATATAAATGGCAATTTATGCACCCAAAGGATACGCTTGGACAGGATGCATGGGGCTCATTGGTTATGCATGCGCATCCGTGAGCGGAAAAGGAATTGCAATCGAAGAGCATTGACATTTATTTGACAAGTTTTTGATTGATTTTACAGCTGCTCTTTTGGCATAATTTTCATATATTTATTGGCCTAAACTCGAAGTTCACTTTTCAAACTCTCTTGCATCCAATTTGTATATTTGAATGCTAAGTCTCTTTGCCAATTGGTCAATGGGCTTTGCCAACGACACGTGGCAAACACACGAACTAAACATCAGTCAAACAACGACGGAACAGGCAACAGCTGGCCAACGAAAGAGATAGCATTGGTTGGTGGACACTCGCTCGCGTACTCACTCTCTCTCTCACTCTCTCTCTCTCTGACTCTCTCTCTCTCTCTCTCTCTCTCTCTCGCTCTCACTGTCTCTCATTTGGGTCTTCGTTTATGCATTTCCGCAGAGAGCCAAATTATTTTGACCTGCGCCCAAACACTGAGCACAATTTAGGAGTGCATTTCTTGCAGCTACTTTGCTACTGCACAACTGCTGCTCTGAAATTGTTTTCAGTGCATAGAAAACCACGAACCAACAGAAAATTCCTACTTGAGTTTTTTTTTGGCTGAATGGCGCAATTTTACCCAGTCAGCATCTGAATTTTATCTTATTTTTACGACTCGTAACAGTTGTTGTTGATGATCGTGTTATTGCTGTTGTTGTTGTTGCTGTTGTTGTTGTAGTAGCTCAGACACTGCGATACCTATACAAGGCCTACTCCAACATCTGTTGAGTATTTTGTAGACAACTTGCGGAACCTAGTTACGAACTGAGTCCAAGACTTTTCCCCAGTTTGAATAGCCTAATGCCGAATAAAGGAAAAGTGCAAAATTGAAAAATGTTGAGGCGTATGCTATCTATTAAATATATCTATCTATATAAAAATATATGTATATGAATATTACTCACTGAAACTCACTTAAAATATTTAATATAAGTATAATAAAAATAATATACATATATAAACCAAATTTGTTATAGATATACGGTATGATAGCACAGAACATTTTACAATAGTCACTTATAAAGCAAATTATTTTTTAATCATAAGTTTTTTCACTTTTACGCGCACAAATCTCTCCTATATATTTTTAGCACTTTAATAGCGCAACGTTGCATTTCATTCAAGTATTTATAAATATTTAATATAGATTTGCTGCACGTCATTTTTGGTGAATAATCAGGTAGAGATCAATTTCATTGGAAGCTGGGCAACACTTTAACGACGCTCCTTTCGCTGGAATCCCAGCAACATTTAGCTTGGAGTCTAGGAAGGCTTTCTACTTTTTCTTAAGCAACAATGTATTTATTAATATGATTTTAATCACTTTGGCCTTGATCCATGCTAATTCTCGTCTCCACGAATATTTCGCCATATATTTTATCGTCTACCGTTAAATGTCTCAACTTGACTTAATTGAACACAATTTCGGGCCTTCATTTTGATTGATGCTGAGCCTTATGAGAACTGTAATCGTTGAGCTGCCGCTTTTCGGTGCCGCAGGACATCTAGAGTTGTCTACTAACTAGTAGTAATCAGCTTCTATATAGTTTGTTTTTATTTTTTCTTTGAGGGTTTTGTAACCAACTGGCGCACCTTCGATTCCACCTGAGCATGAACACAATAAGAAATTATCATTATTATTATTATTTGCTGGAAACGAGCCGCGTGGCGTGCGAGTGAAAGCCAGCCAAAAAGGACTAGCTCTGTCGACCGGCAGCCAAAGTGAGATAGAACCAACACTCAAGCCAAAGGGCAACATATGCTGCCCAAGGATCGCTCAGAACAAACGGACGGCGCATGCCGTCATCTGGTGCTACTTTGACTTCAAAATTGGGTAGCATTTGCCGTTGCCGTTGCCGTTGCCGTTCCCGTTCCCGCTGCTGTTGCTGTTGCCGCTCTTCTTTGTGGGTTTGTTTTTGTTGTAGCTGTTTCTTTTACGGTTCGATATTTTGCTGCTCTCGTCAACTACTATACAATTTCAAGGAAGCAGAGTGCTCCCGCTCCCCCTCATTCAACAGTTACTGTTGACTTCCGATAAGCACGAGTGAGGCAAAGCAAAGAGAGAAAAAGAGCGGCAAGCGCAACAGCAGGATAAACCGCTTAAAGGACATGGACAGCAGTGCGCCAAGACAAATTGGAAAGGGTTGCTGTCTGATGGACTGCAAGAGTGAAGAAGGTGTGATGCCAACAAGGATACACAGATGCAGCTCAGTTAACCACTGTCGGGCCTTGGGCTCGGCTTACAAATCCGAATTGAGACCCAAACTCGCGCGCACGCTTCGCAAATGCCTGGCAATGAACACGTGTGCCCAACCAGCGTCAGCTGGCCGGGTCAGGAATAGGGCTAACGGCATAAGACTTTCAATAATAGTTAGAAAAAATACCAAAATAATCATAGGAAAATGGCGGTTGGCCAATTGCAGCCTATTACATAGATATGTATGTATAAACAAATATTAATTACTATTTAATTATATTTTTATCAATAACTATACCCTGGCCCCATTGAAAATGTGTGCGAAAGGCAGATGGAGGCGTGGCAGACTCCATAAAGTATATATTCTTGATCAGGACGAGGAGCTGAGTCAATGTCTGAATGTATGGGTCTCATAACCTCTAATAGCTAGAGACCATGCTTTTTTTGTAGGTTCGTGCATTTTCTATTCGAAAATAAGATTCAAATGTGTTTGGTTTATCAGCTGCTACTATAGCTTAAATTTACTAGATGGCGTTCGAGCAGTGGTGGTGTTGGTAAAAGCGATGTGCGTCGCCCAACAGTTGTGGGTTCGAGCCTGACTCAACTAATATACTACTAGATTATGAAAGTCCGTGTTCGAACATTTTTATATTAGTCTGCTAGATACAAGCCATGAAGTTTATTTAAATATCTCCTAGTTGACTAGAGCTTTCTTAATTATTTTTATTATAATTCTTTATATTAAATAGGTATACTATATTTTACTTTGCTTTAGCAAAAATTATCAGCTAAAACCTGAACCAATGAAAGTGTGTAATACATAAACAATACAATACAATATTAGAGGCTTACAATATTTTCTGGCATTCATTACATTCGGTTCTGGTGGCTTATTAAACATTTGCAAGTCTGTGGAAGCAATTAGTCAAATGGTCTACGCTCGAATTAACTATGTAGCATGTTGAAATAAATATAATAAATTGTAGCGATCAATAAATAACCGATTCCAACGGCGTAGAGAATTCGGGACTATTTACAAAAAGTTGTGCGGGATACAAAGAAGAACATTTAATAACCGCCAGCAACAATAACAGAAAGTTAATTTACATGAAAATGTTGAGATATAGAAATAAATAATGAACTTTGACTGGAAGAGACAAATGTGAAATTTAACAGAGCGCGCAATTCAATTAGAGAATCCTGGTGGAATACAAAAAAAATTAAGCAATAAAATTGGATTTGGTTCACGCAAATTCAAAGCGATTGTCCAGCATCAAAAGGAGCACAAGGACACGCCGCACAGCGAAAGGGAAACTGAAATAGAGTAATAGCAATGAATCAGGACTTGTGTTGGGCAATAAAATGCCTATCCTAAGGTCAAGCCGTTTTCGTTTTCAAATTCGTGTCATAATGTGTTGTAAGTAGTTGCCTTTGTGTGCTGCGCACGCACAAAGGACTCACCGGGGCGGGAAATTGTGAGCGCTATTGTTTGGCTGAAGGACCTGCGCCGATGTGCACGATGGGAACACCCGCACGGTTCTCAGGCATCGGCTCTTAGCTGCTGTTGCAGTTGCGACCACAACTTGACTTACTGACCACCAACATAAAATGTTGACAGCCGGAACACGCCTCTAAAATATTGTGCGAGTCCTGTGCGGTCCTCACCGCTTTGGCTCTTGATCCTTGTAGAGTCCAGAGTCCAAGCCGATCAATGCGCAAATCAATTGATTGCCTGATTTTGACAGTTATGAGCTGCTCTTCGTACGTAATCACCTTACCGTGTCCATATCTTGATTTCTGCCGAAGTCCTCTTCAGAGTTAAGTCCCACGGACAGCGCCCGAAGTGTGCGCCCAAGTTGCCAAGGAATTTATTGTTATTGACATTTTTGTTGGATGGAATCACACGGATTATATCTGCTAATTGCACGTATATCAGATACATATATCCTTTGGCGGCGCAGTGCGGCGCCCTTGATCAGAACTTTTTACTCATAATTAGTAAAGGTTACGTTGTGAGTTGGCATTGTCATATTTGCCAAAGATATTTAGGGATAGAGTGTTTAAATAATGTGAAGAGCTCTTGAAAAGATAGTTTAAAGACAACACGCTTTCTCTATAAAAGTTACGCTGCCGTACGATCCCCAAGCTGAAGTCCCACTTTTCTGAACGCTTAGGCACAAATGGCCTGGAAAATCACGACTTGCTGCGTCGCCAGAGGTGATAAAGTTTCGCACATTAATACTTAATTACTTGAATAATTGGGGCCAAGGGATTAAATTCACACGCAGTTCACAAACACACAAGCCAGAACGACTGGCGGTAGGTGCTTGCAGGTGGACGTTTAATGAAGAAACAAAAAAAAAAAACAAAAAAGGGAGAAAAAAATCACAAGCTAAGTGACCGAAAATTCTCCAGACAATGGGCAAAACTTGAAGTGATGCCAAAGCCACCGACGTCGTTGACATTAAATTTGCTGCTGTCCTGTGACATGTTGTGGTTGCTTCTCTGTCGTTGTTGTTGTTGTTTGTTGTCTGCTGAGCTGAGCTTAAACACAAAATATGAGCGCACCCTGGATGAATTTTTCACACGAAATCCTGATTAATAAATATATAAAAGTACCCAAAAATTTAACTGATAATTTGAAAAGTCGTCAACCTGAGCTAAAGTTGGCAGCCGCTGGGACGCAGACGTTCAGACGAACGGGACAGAGATTTCATGTGGAGCCTGCGCGAACCTCTGGTGCCCAATTACAAGCAAATGAGCTGGAAAACTGTATCAAATGACCCCCGAATACGAATACAAAATTACAGACCGCAAGACCAGAACAACTCGCAGCCAACAAGAATCTTTGCCAAAAAATGCTACATTAAGTTCGCCTCAAGTTTGTTTCTCTCACTCTCTATCTTTCTGTCTGTCTCTCACCTCTCTCTCTCTCTCTCTCTCTCTCTCTCTCTCTCTCTCTCTCTCTCTCTCTCGATCCCTTTGTACCATCTTAACGTGACAAAGCGATGGAGATGGCTTGCGTGTGGCAATTTCAGTTTAAAAAATATATATAGCAAGGGCCTTATGATTTGGACTTAAATACTCTATCATGCCGCTATAATCAGTATTGAGTTGCTTGAGTACATCATTCTTATAACAAGCAAAATCTGTAGAATTCTCACATATTTAATAGTACATATATCGTAAATATGCATGGGTCAAACATGAATATCGTAACTTTTGACAGCTACGTTAGATGATATCGTATGAACATTTCGATCAAGTTTTTTAATTTTAAATACATTTAGTTACAGTAATTAGCTCTCCTTTTTTGGAAAACTAAAAAAAATAGGGTATTCAGGCTTCAATATGAAGTCAAATATTCCTTCATTGTTAGCTTTTTTCTTTCTTTTCTTATTGGCCCTGCATCTTTGGTAGCATCTTTGCGTTTTTGCTGTGTTAATTTGATGCCTCGCCCGAAAATTGTCAAAAAATCAACGTCGACTTTGATTTTTGATGCACTTTCACTGACGATCGTTGATCGGCTGTGTGCAGCGTGAGATACTCGAATCTCAGACGACAAGAGCAAAGGCTCTAAGCCTTTGATGCTTGCCACCTACTTGGACAGTTTGTTAGGGGCCCAGCAAGTGAAGTCAGTCAACTGGAGCGATGCGTCTGTGTGGCTAATTGAGTTGCCCAGTCGAGCGATCTGCCGTGCGAATTGTTTGTCAACCTGTAACGGTTAAATCTTTAGCTCCTGCAACGCTCGTCAGTAATCGGAGCTACTGATTGATGGCTGGCTGGCCGGCTAGCTGGCTAGCTGGAAGATGAGCGTAGCAAATGTTTGACTAATTGGCCAATACTTCCTTAAACAAACAGCGATCTATAATTGGGTTCGGCTTTGACTTTCACCGACCAGGTAACGTTGTTTGGCATTTCTCTGCGTTCATTACGGGCCGCACACAATGCCGGCCTGGGCGTGACCAGCGTGATTTGGTGTCGCTAATTACAGACTTGGCATTTAACGCAGGCTCGTTTTATGCCTTAATAATTGCAATCGTTTTGGCATCGACTTCGGCTTCGATTTTTGGCTAAGACCAAGAATGGGCCCACACACACCGATCGCTGCACACGCGTATGCACGTCGGTCCTTCGCGAGCTGGGTTTGGTTTGCTTCAGCCACAGATCTGGCCGAGGAACAGAACGCACATCAATCAACCGAATGCATTTCAGTTTCATTTCTGTTGGAGTTCGCATTGGCGCACGCAATTATTCCGTAATAATTAAAGGATCAGCATAAAATGTTCACACAACAATGCCAAAATAAAACCGCCGGAAACGGAAACTATGTGCACTTCAACCAAAACTATTTACAGAAAAAAAAAAAACATCTACAAAAACACAGCTCAAAATATTGCGGTTTGTATGGTTTTTTAATAGTCCTTTGAATGGAACGGATAACGTGCCCAGCAAGGCATGAGAAAATGTTTTATGAATACAACAAAAATGCTGTTCGAAATTGTAAAAATAACAATTAAAATACAACGAAAACCGCAAAAAATTTAACGAGAAAACGCATCATTTTTTTGTGGATTACAAGGCAATTTATAAATATTTCAAAATTTAGAAATATCAATAATCGTTATATAAAATTAAAATAAGTATTAGAAAGTTATGTTATAGATTCTCATGGGAATCTATCATGAAAATGGATAAACAATGATACATCTGATATCTGATTTTTATAAAAGATATATGCATGTTGTTTTAGACTTGTCACGCCTCTCGAGAGTTACTTTATTAGTAATACTTTAATCTGTTGATTTAAAAGATAATTGAATTATTATGAATACATATGGTCAGACAGACCATAGCCCATACATTATATTTGAATAGCTTCTGCTATTATTATATAAAATACCATATAAAAATTAATAAATAAAAGTAACTATATCAAATACGAATATAATCAAAAATATATATAGTCAAGTTACAAGAATATTCAACTCCAAGATGTAATTTATCTATTTATGTTTTTGTCAATCGTTTGGCGCGAGAGAGTGAAATTTCAATATGGCAAAATCATGTCTTTGATCATATTCAAATAATTCAGAATTAATTTCTAAATAAAATTTCACATAAAGTTTAAAATGTGACAGGCTCGATTGTTGATACTTTTTAGCTTTCAGATAGTGCAGTATGTGAGAAAACATATATTCAAACTATCAAGAGTTTAACACAACAACATAAAGACAAGTGAATGGAAGGACGAGCAGGCGTACAAGGCTAGTTCAACTTAGTTTGTTGAGCTGGCAAATAATCCTTTAAATTGAGAGACAATTTAGAGATTGTAAAATTGGAAGGCAGCAACAGGACTTAAGTAGTCAGTTAGCTGCCAATGCTATGTGATAAATTTATAAATTTGTAACCTAAAATTATAAACAATACTAATATAAAGTACTTGATGCAGAAGAAACAATAACTTTAAAATTTCGACAGGCCTGCCGACGTCTTATTGTTACACTTGTGACTAACTTGAAGTCCAATTAACTGTCAGCATTCAGTGGGCTTGTCATGCGGTTGGCCGTATCGATCGGTAGTTGGGCGATGCCCCATGGGGACGCTAATAAGAAGTGACAAATTGATGGTGTTAAAGCTCATTAACTTGTTTAACGCTGATACAGATATACTTACTTAAGATCAGTAACCGCTTAAGCAGACTTTTGCAGCACAATTATGGCCAGAGACGGCAAAGAAGAAAACCTCAAAATAAAGCGCGCCAATTATCGACATGACAAATTTTTAGGCACATTAATTCCTTTACGACCTGTTGCCGCAACGGCAACGAAAAACCCACAAAATATGCAACGGGGCGACGTACCCTTAAGCTCGAACTGAACTCCAATTCGAATGCATAATAATACGTGTTAATAATGCTCAGGCAAGCTGTCTATAAATTGACAAAGACATGCAAGACTCCGACTGGGGCACCGACTTTTGCTTCAGTTGTTGTTGTTGTAGTTGCTGCTGCTGCTGCTGTTGTTGGCGGCATCGGCATTGCCAAAAGCTGACTGGGGTCGGTTGCACGTAAGTTCCCATTGCCATTCATGAATTCTAACTAATTGTATTGGCAAGCAGTTGCATTTTGGCAAAAGATGGAAGCTGGATCGAATCTGTGCAGCTGCACAGCGATCGGAACGTAGCTCGGTTGCACAAAGCCATTCAAGCTTGGCAGGAAGAAGCCCCAACGCAGCCAAAAACGAAACGCAACCTTTATTGTTGCTGTTGTTGTTGGTTTTACTGTTGGTGTCGTGGCGAGCCGAGAGCTAAACAATTTGTGTAATTGACAAATTGACGGCGACGCATTGTGCGGAAGCGTTCAAAGCCGTAAATTGTCGCTAACAAGAGCGCGATCCCAGGCACACAGACACAGACAAACACACAGACAAACACACACACACACACACACACAGACAGGGACACAGACGACAGGATATTGGGGCTACCTGCATAATTGCCACTGTCAGCCTGTAGCCTAGTCAAATGCGAGGGAGAGCTCTAAATTAAGTCATTAACAATTTAACGAAGCGCTGTCCAAGCCGCGCCACTAACTAATTATGTGAATTTCCTTTTGATTGTCCAGGCCTCGGACTGCCAGTCCAAAGACTGCGAAAGCTCTGCGGCAACGCCCGAAAATCATTTTATAAAACAAACAGAGAAGGCGGCCCACGTAGCAATGTCCTGCCGCGCCCCAATGCCCCCTGAAAGTTCCCACTGCGATTGTGTAGTGGCAGCCGATCGTCAGTCGGTGGGCTATCAACAAATTGGTTTTGTATCTTCCGAATGATTGAATCGCTGACCCGACTGACATGGCCAGGAACTGCTACGCTTTCTGCTGAATGAATTGGCAGCCCTTAACTCCAGGCTTAAGCCAGCTTAAGCTTAGTCCCAGCCTTTGTCGGTTATCCGCCAGCAACGATCATCAATCGAACTTCGCTTTAAACGATTTGTGAGTGGCGCTCGATGTTTTTTTTTTGTTTTTATTTATTTATTTTTTTTTTGGGGTTGCGACTGCTGAAAGCAGATCAGCCCCACACTTAACTTAATTTGGCAGCCACACTCCGCTGCGCTCGGCCATATAATTATCGGCACAATACTGTTCGGGGATCACTTTTCGAGTATTTGTTTTGGCCAGCTTGTGTAGCCGGCGACTAATTTCGGTGAACTGTCTACAAATTGATCGCGAAGCGCCAAATCGATCACCTTGCTCCACATAATAAAGCTGAACTCAATGCGCGCGACTCAACGCGACTCGACTCGACTCGAATCAGGCAGTGTGTGAGAATCGATGCAGTGCGTTAAATGAGGCGCCTGGAAAGGAAGCGCCAAGTTCTGCGCAAAAGGTGAAGACATTAACTGATCTTCATATCGACTCAGATTGATGGGTCGACCCAAAAGTTAAACAGGGCAAAGCGTTAACATTAACTACACAGCCATGCGCGGAGTATATGATGGGAAATTTTAATATATGTAAGTAGCAAAATATAAAATTATAAATATAGAATAACGACAGTCTCTATACTTTCTATACTAAATTGAATGCTTATTGTACTTTATGAGTAGATGGAAATTATGGCTTTTTTTACATTTCTAAGAAATTAGAAGAAACATCATACAAAATAAAATGAAATATGGTATGAAAGTTGCCTAATAATACAATAGATTATTGTGCCAAGCGACTATGTTGTACCTATAACTTGTTTTCTAAAGTTTTATTAGGGTACTCGAGATCCTTCTTCAGATCGCTATCAAACAAATCTTCTGCAATATTGCAATAGCATTTTTGTATTTGATATTTGAAATAATTATGGAATTAGGTTAACAGATAAATACGTTTTTAAGTATATTTTGTACAGTAATTGGAATTATTATATATTTCTCCATCTATATAAAAGTATAAAGAGTAATATATGGTCAAAATTTCCTTTGAGAGTTTCTCAAATTTGTTAAGTTCTTCTAAAACATAAAATATATTCAAACGATTTATTATTGAAGATCTTTTATTCTGTATTCAATTTCATTGGTCCCAACTGCTTTGATTGCCATAACTGTTAGAAAAAAAACCACACAAAATAAATATGTTTTTTTTTTTAAATTTGTTTAAATTTTTTTATTTCAAGTCTTAATATTTAATTGAAAATATTTAACTAAACAATTAACAGCATAATACTTAAACAATTATTTCCTTCTGGGCTCTAGCTTGACATACATATATACAGGAAAAGGTACAACATTTGGCAAATGGGTGTAAGCTGCAATTGGTTAGCGCAGCAGATCTCCCAGAGCGGTGATGTAGGTCTGGGCCATTTGGAGGGTTTCGTGCTTGGACAGCTGCCGATCATTGCCCAGGCAGGGCAGATACTGACGTAGTCGATCGAAGGCCTGATTGAGGCTCTGCATTCTGCGGCGCTCGCGTGCATTTGCTGCCAGGCGACGTTTGCGTTTGACCACGGGTGAGATTTGCTTATTGCGACGCTTTTTGCCAGCGCCTGTTGCTGGAGCATTGGGATTGCCCGCTGCATCCTCGCTGTCGCCATCGCCCAGGACAAATGAGCCATCGTTGCCCTCGCCATCGAAGTCATCGTCAAAGTCGAGCATCATATCATCATCATCCTCCACGCTGTCATCAAACAGAGCGGAATTATCAAAATCAAAGCTCTGAAAGTCATCGGCATAAAGCTGAACATTGGAATTGTTACATTGAGACGCGGGCTGAGCTGAGTTGGTTTGGCTTTGAGTATCGCTGACTGGAGCGGCTGCTTGCTGGTTCTTGCGCGTGTAGCTGCGCTTGGGCTTAGTCACTGGTGCTGCTGCTGGCAGAGTCTTACAAGTGCCCACATTGGGTGAGCCCATAATCTCCAAAGCTGGCTGTGGCGCAGTCGCTGGCATTTGTGACGCCGGCTGCTCCAGCGCCAAGGCAAACTGCTGTGCCTGCGGCAAGCCGTTGCAACCATTATTGTAGATGGTGTTCAGATCAACATACTCGGGACTCTCCGAACGATGGCTTGCCGGTGATGAGGTGATCCAGCCATCAGAGCTGGCCTGCTCAAAACTGATGAACCCATTGGCAGACAAATAATTGCTGGAGCTGGCCAGAGTATTGCAATTGAATTGATAGTGCGTTACGCTCGGATTGTAGGCGGCCATGGGATTAAAATATGGCTCCGCTGCGCCGGGCTTGAAGCCCTGCAAATCCTCAGTAGTCTTGTAGTAATAGCGATATATCTCACTGGACGACATGTTAAATATATATTTTCAACTGATTTTGTGCAATGAACAACTTGAACCGTTCGCCGTGGCTGCTTGCGAGTTTCTGACTATAGCCTTATCCTGGCAGCGCTATTTATACGCTCCAAGATAACCTACCATGGCGGGCAGGTAAGACGAACAGAGCGAGGGACAGGTAAACGAGTTGCCTACCTACCTCAGCCACAGGCAGCACGTGCCGTGCCAGAGCAACAGCCAATGGCAAACGGTGGTGGATTGAACTGTGTTGGAATTGCTTTGCCTCGCAAAGCTTCAGTAACAGTAGAAACAACAGCAACAGCAACAGCAACAAATTCAGCCCAGCCTGTAAAATGGCGCAGGATGGTCAGAATAGAAGATGCGTTGGCGCTTATCGGTGGCAATCTAAAGCCGCTAACAAGATGATTATGGGGTTGTGGTAGTAGGATGTGCCGGAACACGGGGCGGAAATGCAAACAAACCTATAACAGGATTAGTTTTGACCACTAAGCGCTGCGAAATTTGCAAAAATCCAAACATAAGGACATAGATTGCAACAATGATTTGTCAGCACCAAATGGCCAGCAATATCTTATCTAAATCGTCGCCAGAACTCAAGTAGAAGACCAAAGACTGAGCCGCTAAGCAACTCATGCTTGGCCAAGCCAAACTCTACCTGCTGGACACACCTTTATAGATGTGCCGCCGCACAGGCAATTCGGCATGCCGCTGACCACCATCGCCTATGCCCTAAACTATATCGCAATGAAAAATCTTGTTTATTACAACCTGGCAAAATTTTCCAATTGATATGCTCGTGAGGGCTTGACCCGCCGTCGATGCGCTCAACGCTTGCTTGTTAGCCGAGCGTCAAGGACACGCTTGATAGTCCGTATTCCTATGTCTATGGGCATGCCTAATAAGCGTGCCCGGCGCTAACTAACTCGCATAGTTAGACTCACATTTTAGCGCTAACAATTAATATAGCCGCACATCGTCCAGGCAATTTAGTTGTACCCCGAGCATGAGACAGCGTATTTAGCGCACAGGCACTGACTCACCTGGTGGTCGATGTCAGTCCGGAGTAACGCCCAATCAGCCAAACCAAATGATTCGCTGGAAATCATATTGTACGAGCGCATTTTATATGAAAATCTCTTTATGCTGCCGCTGCCGTTGCCGTTGCCGCTGCCATTGCCAATGCCGTTGGCTTTGATGTGTGGGCGTTCAGCTAACTGAAGTAGCACGCCCCAAGTTGCATTTTCCTTGGCCGCTTGGCTATCAGCAGTGCACATCTCCGAGGCGGCAATAAAACGTTGTCAATTAGATAAAAATGTCACACAACAAACCGCAGCAAGCGCAGCAAGCGCAGCACAACAAATTTATTGGCAGCAAACAACCCCCGATTGCCTGACTGCCTACCACCGGAGGACCTGTGCGTATCCTTTTGCTGTTCGTCTGCTGTTGAAAGTGCAATTTACGAGTGGTTGGCTGCGAGTGCGCACAAGTGACAGTTGTGCATGTGACGCCTTCGGTTACACCTGCAGCGAAGAGACACAGCAACGACGATCGTATCGCCCTATCCCAGTGCCGTAGCTGCTCTGTTGTTAAGTTTATGTTTATCGATACTGACTGATGTTGAGGCATCCGCCAACTAAACGTTTGCATATCGATTTGAATTTTATGCGTATTGACAAAAACTCACAACAACAACAACAACAACAACAACATAATGTAAAAGGGCACACGTGCTGCGGCATGCAAGCAAAAAGGGTTAGCTATTCACAGAGGCAAGTTCATGTTGCTTGCATCCCATGCACAACGGCGCCTTGCGTGCCTGTCACTTAACGAACGATACGAAAACTGCTGCCACTTACAGCCGGTTAAAGATGAACAATATGCGGCATATACCCCAATACACACATCTCCAGCCAGATCCAAGTTACGGGTAACGGGTCATACTTTTCATGTCAATACGCATAAAAGCAACTTATGTCTGCTGCTCTCGACTGGGATCTGCCAATGTGGAGCAGCTTCCAGAAAGCGCATGCCACAAACTGTTAAGATCACATTAATGCAACTGATCGAAACTTAAATGCTCTAGGGGCACAGCTTAAATAGTTGGTAGTTGTACGATGGAGCTATAATATGATTGACTTTAATCATTCTAGGCATTGTTATCATTATCATTATTATTTTCATTAGATGTAGAAATCTGCCAAATTGAACTGCATTTACTGCAAAAATACAGAACACACTTTAGAAGAAATTAATATCCGTGATCAGTTAGAGCACATATAAAAGATCAACCGTAAAGGTTAATGCGAGATAACACTCGGCTCCAATCGATAAGCAGCTAATGCAGTATAATCATTGTTACTATCATTAACAATGCCATTATAATTAACATTATTTACCAACTAACACTCCTATTTTTTATCAATCTCTACGTCTAAACCTTAAAAGAATACCTATTCGTATCAAAACAGTACGTCAGACAAGCTAGAGCTATCTCAGCAAACATAATTTTATTTAGTTATACTTTTCATAACAATAACGAAAAATATATAAAGGGGAATACAAAATGTATATTAAATGATAGGCAGAAATGTTTTCCAACAACTCGCTTAAAAATGAAATATTTTTCATCTGCAGTGTCTGCCAAGCATTTCATAAATGAAATATACCCCAATTCTTGAAGATCAATATGTGGAACGTGTAGGAGCTGTACAGACGCCAATCAAGAATAAAAGTAGGCGCACGTCAACGACTACCATTAGCAAGTCCCTCTAGGCCGTGAAAGTGTTGTCCGGACTGCGATCATTATCGGCAGCCGTAGCCCAGTTTTTTTTTTTCTTTTTTTGCTTAACGCAAATTGAAAAATTTGTATGTTACTTATTTTATTAGCATTTAGCACCGCCCAAAAAGATATCGCAAGGAATGCAAAGAGCGAAAGTCAATCGGAAGCAGGACAGCAACATGCGATGTCATTTGGAATGGGAATGGGAATGGACGTAAAAAAGGGCCGAATTTGCATGTGAGGTCTTTCATGTTTTCATGTGGGTGGGCTCGGCGCGTTCGTGTGCGGCATTTTTGCCAATTGTCAAATTGAAAATTCATTAAAGGCAAATTAAATATGCAATTGGCCCATCCAAAGTCCAAGAGAAATCAGCTGCCGAGGCAACATTCGAGCATTGTAGCATTGTAGCATTGTGAGCCCGGGATGCGCCAACTGTTTGACTTGCTGCGCAAATATTGACGAGGGCTGAGAAAAAATGGATGCAAATATGATATAAATGTATACTCCAGTCAGTGCAAAAAAAGAGTCAAGTGAAAATCAAAGCAAATAATAGCTCAAACAGCGGCAGGACTCCTGTCGAGGACAGCAGTTACATTTTTTACATTTATATGATGAATGTCGTGTATATATACAGAGCGCATAAATTGCACATTGTTTACACAAAATTGTTGTAAGGACATGAGGACATGGGTTAATTCCCATGAAAATTAAAACTAGATTATACACACGCTCAGTTGAGGGTCGGGTCGGGTCGAGTCGTCGAGTCGAGTCACATTCTGTTCGGCGTTGTCCTGCCCAGGTCAATGCAGCGCCCACTGTGTCATTGTTTGGGCACGCCTGCAGGCAGCCTGTTGTTATAGATTGCATACTGATGGTATCTATCTGCCGGCATCTATCTATCTATATACATTCATATATTGATGGGATCAGAGTGAAGCGTAGCAATTTTTGTCGCACGGCTCGACTTTGAAGCTGTTCTCGTCTGTGTTTGTGTTTTGTTTTGCCAACAGAAGTAGAGTGCATTCGATAGCCATCTCTTTGGTGATCTTTGGCAACTGTTTGGCGCCAGGCTGATCGTAATCCTGCAACAACTTTGACTAATTCGTTGGCATTCGTCATCCATATGATTCGATTTCGATTTCATTATTCCAATTTGACTGCAGCGTGAAATTAATTTCTATTTGCAAAGACAAATAGCCTTGGACCATTCCAAGGCTATTTGTCTTTGCAAATAGAAATTAATTTCACGCTGCAGTCAAATTGGAATAATGAAATCGAAATAGAAATAGAAATCGGAATCGGAAGTAGGCATTATAATGGACAAATTGTGATTGGTATTTTGATAGGGTCGGATGTAGAACATGGCTTTTGTTGGCGATCCCACGTTACCCTTACCCAGATCAACACGCAATGATCAATTCAAATTTGAAACACAGAGCTACAACAATAAGCGAACAAAAGATGAAAACTACGCAATCACTTGAGAAAAATCAAAAAGGCCTCAAGGATCCGAGGACCTCTGGCTGTTGCTGCTGCTGCTGCTGCTGCTACTACTGTTGTTGCTGTTGCTTCTGGCTGCTACACCTTCGCCAACGCTGAGCATAACAGGTGGCACGGAAGCCGCACAAAATAAAAATGATTAAAGCAATAAAAAAATACAAAAAAAAAAAAACAAAAATGAAATAAAAAAAACAAAAATAAGAAGCGCAAAGGGCCATGAAAGAAATAACAATTTTTAATAAGATTTTCTTCTCGACTGTTGAGCAACAAGATTTTGAGTGCGCCTAGAATGATGCCGATGCTGCGGCACAGGAACAACTTCCGATCCTTGGCGGGGCGTTGCCGAACGCAGCGGGTCAAGTGTGAGAACATTTTACGGAAGGATGTGGCTGGAGGATAAATTATGAAAAATGATCGTCTAAGCGAAGGGTTACAATCAAAGAAACACCACGTGGTCAAGATTCACTTTCGCGTAGACAGAAGAGGGAGAGGCTAGGGCCCCTGCTCGCTGCCTACACGAATCCAAGCCCGTGTTCCGAAGTTCTACTCACTGCACTGAAATTATCCAGGAATTTTGTAGAGTAATTGAGCGTCCAATTTGCGGCGCAACAATTGCAGTTTCAGCTACAGAACGCGGTGCCCCTCTTAGGTGCATTCATGAATGGGCCAACGTTTTTCACAATGGCTCGTTTATTGGGCTTGAATGGAAAGTGTTTCTTCAGTGGAAACTGAAGTGCACGCTCCTACAGAGGCCGCCACTCGAGCGCAAAACAATTAACAAGTTTCAGTTTCGGTTTTCCACTTCGTCCACAGTTTAGTTCATTTCTCAATTGTTGTATTGTTGCACTTGAAGTGCGACGAGCGAATTCCTTTGAAGCATGCATCTAAACTTACCCTGCACACATATCGCTTTATATGTATGTATATGTATACAGCTATATGGGATTGAAGTGACCTTAAGTAAGAAAACGAAAATTTATAATAATGAGCGAAGAGCCAGCCGCGAATAAAATGTAAACTAAAGACACTATTTATATGTATTATTTCGGCTGAAAAGGAAGTACCAAATTACATTTAATTAGCTTTAGCTGTAGCTGATGCTGATGCTACATAAATGTATATATGTGTATATATGCTTGAAATTCTCGTACGGTATGCGCCCAATGATGTCAGGAGCTGGAGCAAGAGCTGGCGCAGGAGCAGGAGCACAAGAAGTCAGACGATTACGATTACCACCGAAAACGAAACTGTGGCGCATTCGCATACTCATTGATCGACCGCTGATCAAAAAAGGCCCTGGGCCTGGACCTCGAGCTGAAGACGTGGCCTCTGCTTCCTTCTCTTTTTTTTTTTTTTTTTTTTTTTGTTGCCATTGGTGAAATTCGCACGTTTAACCTTTGGGCAAACAAAAACAAAAATAATGCACAGCCAAGCGAACCTGTTGAACCCAAACGCAATTTTCCCATCACTTTGATTGCTGCCCAGGAATGACACGCGTGCGCCGCGCCGCAGCCTAGCTATTCTGATTGTGCCATTACGGGCGATCCAACGCGTGGTTGGATCTGCTGCCAATGGCTGGGCTTGGCCCAGCGGTCAGCGGTCAGCCAGGCGATCAGACCGTTTCATTTTTAAAGACGACTCAAAATTGGGGTAACAATCGCAGCTAAACAACAAGCAAGAACAATCGCCAACTCACGACTATTTAGATGCTCTGGAAATGTGGCTGAGGCATGTTTCTGACTTATCCTTCCGATCTTTCAATGTGGGTAAATATGAATCTCATTTAGAATGAATTTAACAAAAAAATATAAGAATTTAAAACATTGTTTTTCGTTAGAAATCGACTTAATTTGCAATGAAACATAATACAATTATTCTAAGTTTATCTCTATATATCTATCAACAATTCCTATTTTAATTTAAATATATGTATATGATTCTAGTTTCAAAGTATATCAACCTAACTTCTTACAAAGATCAGGTAAGATATATGATACCTTTCTTATCATTTTTACAGGGTATTTTATAGCAACGGCTGCTGCAAAGCGTCTCGAATATAACCGAAAACAAAAATAAAAATAAATAAAAAGCGAAACTTTCAAACGGTTTCAAGGATTTCGCTTATCCCTGTTGGAGTCCGTTTAATATAATTCATATAATTTCCCATAGGTGCTGTTAGGCGCTGCATTGGCACCTGAAGGGTCTGCTGCCCAAAACACTTAGCCAGAAGTCAAAAGTAGCAACACTTTCCAAAAGCGACACTTGAGACTAGAAATGCAGTATTCGGGTCTGGCCAGCAGACAAAAGAAATTGAAATTGAAATCGAAATCGAAATGAAACACAAACAAATCCCAATGCCCAGTGTGAGAAATGACTTTCTCGGAAGTGAGAAACTGAGAGATCCAGTAGTTGTTTTAGATGGTAGCAGTAGTTCGGTTTGTCTGTCAACGGGCCTCGATGGTGAGTAATTGATATGTTTACCTTTTACCTTTTGGCCAACGGTGTAAAAATAAAATGTAAATTGTAACTGATATCGATGCTGGGTCATTTCTCAACATCAGCTCATGAAATTGAAAAATTGCGCATCAGATAAGCCCAACACAATTCTACAAGTCAATTTGATCGAGGCATCCCTTTCTCTATTTTCGTTTTTTTTTTCTTCTTCTTTTTTCATTTTCTGATCGTATGCAGACAGAGAAGCACATTTATGCAGCAGCCCCGTTGACAGTTTACATGGAGGTCCTTGGGTGACAATTGCATTATATGAAAATTGATATTTTCAACCGCAGATATCGTCTAATGCAGACACGCATATAGTTAGTTTCAAATGAATCTGACCACACAGCGGGTCAGATATGGTCAGCTGACAGAACAGGTAATAGCACAAGTGTCTGGCAAGAGAACAGTGAAAATCTACACGTTCCCATCCAATTACCAACATGATGAATTGTACTTAAGTTTGCCTTTACTGTTTTCTTCTCTTTTTTTTTGCCATGTTTGCCGAAAGAGCGGAAGAGGCGTGTGCCACACAATTGTAACTGGAGCAAACGTGTGAAAAACTAACTAGTTAGCAATTAAGGCTATCCTTTGAGGTTTATGCGTGAGAAGAAAAAATATTGTTCTTACTTATTCAAGACAGATTTTGGCGAGGTCTTAGAGAACTGTAAAAAATTGACTTGATTTGTATTTTCAGCTTTTAGCCAAGTGCAACACTGCATCGAGCTCCAATCACTCAATTTTATTAATATGTGGCTAAGAGTAAAACTAACAATTATAGAATTTATAAATTTTTCATTTATAAATATATATTTATTATAATATATATCATTTAATATATATTTTATTTAAAACAAGAATATATATATTTATTTATTTTTTATGCCCGCTCATGCTCTTAGACTCCGCAGCGCATATCAATCTCGACCTCAACTTATGCTAATTTAGATGTTTTAACACTAGATTTCTTGTTACTTATTATATTTACAAATCATCATTCAGTTCACTTCAATATTTGTATAATATATACATATAGAATTGAGTATTTAGCATAATTACAAACGAATTAAAGATGCCGCGAGACAAAAGCAATGCCAGGACAATAGCAAAGATGAAAAATGTGCTGGCTAATAATGCTCGATACTCAATTCTTTTGATAATCACTTTATTTCGGTTTCCAGGAATTGGTCGCATTATTTGATAAATTGACCAAGAACTCGTGTCTGAATTAACGCCCCCGCTTCCAAGCGACGATGGTCGAAGGGGTTAATGTTAATTGCTATTGTTGTTGTTGCTGCTGCTGCTGCTGTTATTGTTGTTGTTGTTGCTGTTGGGCAGCGCAGTAAAAATCGGTTCAGCCGGCCTTTCATCTATCACGTGTTTATAGAGTTATTCAGCCGTGAGTTGTACCACACACTTTAATTGCCCCAATTCAAATGGAAGAGTTGGGTTTGGCTTTGGCTTTGGCTTTGGCGTTGGCGCTAGCGTCGGCGTCGGTCAGGCCACAATGCGATGCGATGCGATGCGTATGTTTGCACTGCATTCGTATGCATACAGAAGGCACAAATATAAACAATAATCAATCTCTTCAAGGGTTGAACAAACAAACACAAAGCCTCTGCGCAAGGACATGCTTATGAAAAATGCAACAGCGAACCGTTGAAGGCGTTTTTAAATTGATTATTCCTTTGGGCACAGCCCAAAAAAAAAAAAAAACTGAAGAAAATCCTACGGAAAAATGCTCAATTTAATACATATTTATGAGGAAATAGATCACCAATACAATTGATGTTAAAGCCAAAAAAATACATATTGAAGAAACAGAAAAGAGATTTAGTTGGGAATGTCCGATTAAAAGATACCTCTAGCTGCGAAGTAAGAAAAAGTGTAATCTAAAGAACTATTTTCTATATTTTCGTTGTTTTTTTTTTAATTTTGTGGGTATTAATGTAATTTTCCAAAATGTGGAGTACTCGATACTAAGGCAGAACCTTTACACTAAATCTGGTGACTCTATGTTTTTTTAACAAAATTGATCTACGAACTACAGAACTGTTTGTTCGGATCAAGAATATATGCATATACTTTATGGTGTCGCCCCCACCTCAGTTGCATGCATTAAATATACTGCTCAGACCTACCTGAGGCTCAGCTTATAACTGTTTAAAATGGGTCGCAGTTTTTTTATGATCACAGGTTCATTTTTTAACGCTTCATTAACTTTTTGGCCACACGCGCTTCATACTTTTTTATTTTCGTTTATTTTTTGGGACCCGTCTGACGCGCGTCTGCCAAGGAGCAGCTCGCTTGACGTCGCGTTGCCTGCCTTATTGCTTAAGCTGCCTTCGGTTCGATCAAGTTTTAGCTGTACTTTGTGGACAGTGTTCGATCTAAACACCTCGTTCCGACTGCTTTGCTCTAAAAGCAAAAAAAAATAAATAAAAAAAATAATTAAGAGTACTAAAAAAGTGAGGCGCTTTTTACTTCCGATTTCTTGTGTGGACATTTTGGAAATGCAGCGCCAGGCGACAACAACAGCTGCCACCAGCACACGCTTTTTTCTGCTGATTTGGAATCCGTATAAGCAACACAACACGCAGTGTGTGGCATTTTTTTATTGTTATTTGCAACGTGTGTCCAACTAAATAGAAATTTTAAGTTGAAGTTGTCCATCAGTTGAACTGGTAGCATATGGCGTTTAAGTACATCAACATTTTAAACAAAAACATGTCAACGTCAAGTTGTCACACTTTTACAAATACAAAATATTTAAAAAAAAAACTTTTTTTAAAAATATAAATAACAGCAAAAACTATTAATTTTACTGCTGTTATCGATAGCTGTTAATTTCACTATGTATATCGTTCATCTCTATTATGCTCAATAGCCTCGCTCTGTTAAGTTCAAATTTGATGTTTATTAACTGCTTAAAACTTGTTTTTTTTTTCAATGCTAACTGACAGAGTTTCCACCACAACCTATACCAACATTAATAGTAATGTTCATCAATATATGTGTGCTGGCGGCTACTGTTAAAAGATTCAGTAAATTGTGTTTTCAATGTCCAACATAATAATCCAAAAGTTGCCCATGTTATTATCACTGTTATGTTAAATAATATTTTCTTAATAAATTACAAATTAGGTGTGTACACACTCTAATCAAACATTTTTTAATATTTCTTAATATATAAATTTAAGAAATTTCTTATCTAAGGAGCTATCCATAATTTATTTAAATTGACACAATGCCAACAATTGGAGTTAAACGTGATCTGCTCTTTGATGCACTCGGCAAGAAATACAGTAAGTTAACCGGCAGCAGTCCACGTGGATTTTCAATTTTTAATGCTTAATCCTTTCCCTAGCTGATGACGAATTCCAAGAACTGTGCTTTGCCTTCGGCCTGGAGCTGGATGAAGTGGTAAGAAATTGAGATGCAATTTGAAATAACTACCAAAAATTCATCATTTAATTATTGCAGACAACAGAGAAGCAAATGCTCACTAAAGAGCAAGGCGATGTTGCGGCCGCCGCGGATGCCAGCGAGGAAATCATCTACAGGATTGATATACCGGCTAATCGATATGATTTGCTCTGTCTGGAAG
Organism: Drosophila anceps; assembly: GCA_035045945.1. Lineage (NCBI taxonomy): Eukaryota > Metazoa > Arthropoda > Insecta > Diptera > Drosophilidae > Drosophila > Drosophila anceps. The sequence continues at coordinate 13,770,552 of JAWNON010000225.1, forward strand.
GTTTAGTTACGGGTCTGCGAGTATTTCAGGGCAAGTGAGTAGAAAAACGCCTATCTCACAATTCCATCCCCATTTATAAAAAAAATTACAGAGTGAAGCCACCCAAGTTTGAGTTTGTAGAACCAGCGCAGCGTCAGGTGCTGAAAATTGCACCTTCGACGGCGCAAATTCGTCCGTTTGCTGTGGCCGCAGTGCTACGCAACGTTACCTTCACGCAGGATTCGTATAATAGCTTTATCGATCTGCAGGACAAACTGCATCAGAATATTTGTCGCAAACGTACTTTAGTGGCTATTGGCACTCACGATCTGGACACCGTAAAAGGACCATTCAGCTATGAGGCTTTGGCGCCGGATCAAATTAAATTTGTACCGTTGAACCAAACGCAAGAGCTGAACGGCATTCAACTGATGGATTTCTATGCCACGCACGCACAGCTTAAGCAATACTTGCCCATCATACGCGAGTCGCCCGTCTATCCAGTAATTTATGATGCCAATCGTGTGGTGCTGTCGTTGCCTCCAATTATCAACGGAGATCACTCGAAAATTTCGCTGAAAACCAAAAATGTGTTCATCGAATGCACTGCCACAGATTTGACCAAAGCCAAGGTAGTGCTGGACACTATTGTATGCCTCTTCTCCGAGCACTGTGCGAAAAAGTTTACTGTCGAACCATGTAATGTGATACAAACTGATGGCACCATCATTTCCTATCCAGAGCTGGCGGTTCGTAAAGAGCGTGTATCAGTGAAACGGGCCAATGCGTACATTGGCATCAACGAACCCGCCAACAAATTGGCGGACATGCTGACACGCATGTATCTGGAAACTGAGGTTGATGCCAAAGATGGCGACTCATTAAACGTAAAGATTCCACCGACACGTCACGATGTCATACATGCCTGTGACATCTACGAGGACATTGCGATTGCATTTGGCTACAACAACATCAAGAAATCATTGCCGGCCTTTATGCAAATTGCCAAACAGTTTCCACTCAACAAGCTAACCGAGCAGCTGCGAGAACAAGTGGCACAGGCCGGCTTCACCGAGGCGCTCACGTTTACGCTTTGCTCACGCGATGACATAGCGCTCAAGTTGAACAAAAACATCGAAGCCTTGCCTGCTGTCCACATAGGCAATCCCAAGACATTAGAATTCCAAGTGGTGCGCACCACACTGCTGCCGGGTCTGTTGAAAACTCTGGTGGCAAATCGTAAAATGCCGCTGCCATTGAAACTGTTTGAGATTAGCGATGTGGTGCTCGCTGCCGATAATACTGAGGTTGGTGCACGCAACGAGCGACGTCTGTGCGCGGTTAACTGCAACAAGAGCGCCGGATTTGAGGTGGTTCATGGTCTGCTGGATCGTGTCATGCAGTTGCTCTCGGTACCCTGGAAGACGGGCGGCGCCGACAAAGGCTACTATCTCCAGGCAACTGAAGGTGGGCTTAACACAATATTTGATACTCCAAAATTTACTTATTGTATTCATTTCTTTGGAACAGATCCCAGCTACTTCCCCGGGCGATGCGCGAATGTCATGTACAACGACGCCGTCATCGGCAGAATTGGAGTGCTGCATCCTAGCGTGCTTCAGGCTTTCGACTTAACAACACCCTGTTCAGCGGTTGAGTTTACAATTGAGCCCTTTGTATAAGCTGCGCAGCCTAATAACAATATAATTGTTCAAAACTTTCTAAAAGTCTTAATAAATGGTCACAAAAAAAAAATCATTTTTTTTCTTTTTATTTATGCTGTTTAATGTTCTTATATTTTTCCTTCAATACAATAATAATTATAAGAGTAATAATAATCCGTATAGTATGTATGTATATCATATATGTATGTAGTTATTTTTATTATTTTATTTTTAGTTTTTGTTTTCTGCATGCATACTTCATAATAATTTATATTTGAAGTACTTTGTGTGTATTTTTAAATTTTAAATTAATAAATCTATGAATTTCATTTTTCATATTTCTTTTTTCGCATGAAAAAAATCTATATTATTCTGCTTTGCTGTCGATAAAGAATCTAAATAACGGCCGTTTTCTGCACAAGCAGCTATTTACTTCAGCTTTGCTTGTTTTTATATTTCTTTTTAATTTTATGATCCGTCTGGTGTGTCTGTTGTTGTTGTGTCTGTGTCTGTGTTTGTGTTTATATGTATGCATGTATTTATGGGTGCATTGTGTGACATTTTTATTTTTTTTTTTTTATCAACGAATCTTTGCATTTTGCTTTCATTACATAATTTGCTTGCAGCTAAAACAATGTTTGAAACAAACAAACCAAACAGGCAAAAAAAATTATATAATTTTTATCTTTTTTTATTCTATTAGATTAGTTATGCTTTAACGCCGTTAAAGGTAATTTCATATCATCGTTTTCATCTTTTTCTTTTGTTTTGTTTTTCTTTTTTTTTTTGTATTTTTATGCAAGTTTATAGGCAATGTAGCGCAAACATATTTACATACGCATACATATATGCGTATGTGGTTTGTCTCTGAATATATATATACACATATATGTATATATATTTATATTATCGATATATTATTCATTTTACAAAGCAATTACTGCCACACACGGCACGGTTTTGGCCAATCAGCGCGTGCGTTGCTTATCATCAAGTTTTTGTTTTTCTTTCTGTTTGTTAATCAAGTGTTTTTACATATTTTGTGGTTTTTTGTTGTTGTTTTATAGTTTTGTATTTTTATGGAAACACATTCTATGCTATGTTTTGTTGTGCTCTATCTCTAAGACCTTCTACTCGTAGTGTGTCGGATAAGCATTTAAAAGTTGGCAAGCCATTAATCTTTTATACGTCGTCTATGCATTTTCTTTAAATGGAATATTAAATTGTATGCTCTTGTTTGTTTTACGTTAAGTTAATTAAGCAATTCGAATTTCTACTAGCTACATTTTTAGTATCCGTTGCCTATGTAAGGTGACGAGAACTAAAGAACAGTCAAAATTACAACACAAAATGTAATACAAAAAATAAACATATCTTAAATTTTGTTTTTTTTTTCTTCTTTGTATAATAGGTGTGTACGGTTTTATGTGTGTGTTTGTGTGTGTAATTTGTTCTTAGCTAAATACGTAAGTATTTTTAAATGTATTCGCTTCATTTTTTCGTAGACTTTTCGCAAAATGTTTTAACAGTTTTAGTGTAGTTAGTGGTAAGTATCTGTTTATGCTTATGCATGTGTAATTAATAGCATTTTAAGTAATTTCTTGTGTTTGCCGTTATCGTCGCTGCAAGCGTAACTTATTGCTTTTAGTATTATTTTTTTTTGTTTACCGCAGTCTGCGGCTCTAGCTGGGGCTTAACAGCAAGTTCCACCTGTCGCCTTATCAAGAATTTGACTTTTTAAGAAACAAAGAAAGTGCGCGCCTAGATTTACAGTTTAAATATTCAAGGTGAGACATTTTTATTATATAATATTAAATACGCATATATAGAGAAATATATATACATATGTGTATGTGTGTGTTTGGGGAGATGTTCGATAATGTTTTCAGATTTCTCAAATTTCATTTTAATTATAATTTTCATTTATAAGACTGAGTTCTAGCTTAAAATTAAACGCGTGTTGGCTTTATCATCATCATCACATTTTTTTCTACCAATTTATAGCTTGGGCACTCGAAATAATATTAGTTACACATTTGTTTACTTCAAGGAATATCAAATTATTCAAATTACATTTAAAATAAATAATATATAATTTTTCCATCATTTTTGTTGTCGGGAATATATACATATATATACATATATGTATGTGTGTGTGTGTGTGTGCGTGTGTATTCAAGTAGATGTACGAGCCAGTTCTACAAGTGTATGGGAGAGTCTGTGTGTGTGTGTGCGTATGAAAGGGCGGGGGAGGGGGATTACGATCTATTTGCTGTTCTAATCTTAAGTTTCTTTTGCCAAACTTCAAGTTACCTGTAAATTTAAATAGTTGCCCAAGGTAATGAAAACTTAAATTATGAACTAATAATGAACAAGGCCAAGGTTCTATGTTTCACTGCATTTGAAAGTCGGTCGATTATTAATTTGTGTTCATGTGTAACTGTGTGTTTAGCTATGGATGGGGGCGTGTAGCTGTACGTGCGATTCTGTATGTTTGTATCTGTTAAGAATGTGAACTGTTTGTGTGCGGGCAGTCGCATAGAAAATGTGAAAAACCAATCGAATTGGCATTTTCATTTCCATGACGACTTTGCCCGGTATTGTATTGCTGTGCATTCCTTTCATATGTATTGGCTACGACTTTTCCTTGATTTTTATATATAGTCTAATCCGATAAGTTTCGATCAGATGCAACCCGATCTGACCTATTTAATGGCAGCGTGCTAGCCTGATGTCCATTCACTGGCCGCTGCTTCCTTTTCGCTAGTGCATCAATTTGACCAGTTGGTGGTATAGTTTGCCCAGGGCTGCTATATGTATAGAAACCAAATCAGAATCAAATTTGTGGATTTAGTTGAAAATGCTTATGGCCCACACTTACGTGTTTATCATGGTGTTCCCAGGGCTCCACCTTGTCGGGCAAATGTGACGACACATCGGCAGCGCCATGTGCGAAGTGTTGAAAGCCATACGACGGAGGCATTAGATTAACATGCGGCTGTTGCTGCTGTGGAGGCGGCGGTGGCGGCTGCTGCTGCTGCTGCATGTTGTGATAATCCATTGGCATCTAAATGAAAGCAAAGATTAACAATTTGTTAAAAGAAATGATTCATTTTTTTTTTTTGCGATTATCTTACATTCATCGGCTCGTGCTGCGGATAGGGCCCATTATTGTATGGCCTGAAGGGCTGCTTAAGCCAATTGGGTGGTTGTTGCGCTTGCTGCTGCTGCTGCTGTTGTAAGCCTGGCGGCTGCGCCTTGTGCTCATTCGCCCACGGCACATGCATGTTTCCCAGAGTTTCATCCATGTTGAGCGCCGTCGCGGCCACATTATAGTTGTTGTACTTCCATGAGGCTGCAGCGCGCTCGGTGCCAATGGGCCGCGGCATCTTGCGTATGTCATCATGGTTGGGTGACATGGCAGATGGTGAGCTCAAGCCCGCTAACGGTCCGCCATTCTCTAAATGCAACATGTCGCGTCCACTATAAGCTGGATACTCTAAAGCGCCGCCATACCATCGCTGCTGTGCCACAGCAGCAGCGCCGCCCACTGGTTGTTGTCGTGCACCAGGTGCTTGACGACCCTGATTGGCAAACATATTCGACTGTTGCGCGGTCTGTGCCTGATTGTTGCCGCTAGGTTGTTGTTGCGGTGCCTTGTTGCCTTGACCGAAGACAGTTGGTCGCGGATTTAGTCGCATGATGCCATCGACCATGTGGTGGAGACTTGAGTGCTCCATGGGATAGTTATGCGGCTGCGGTGGCGTACCCACTTTGTCATAAAGACGCTGCAGACGCTGCAAGTCTTGAACCTGTCGATCAATCATTGCCGCATTGGCTATGGCAGCTGCTGCTGCTAGAGCGGGCACCGATCCAAAATTACTGCCGGCTGTCGACTCTGGTGCAGTCATTTGCATCGGAATCGTAGGCCTCTGGATTGGTGCTGTCGGTGGCTTGATAACGCCAGGCGAGTGTGTAGATGCCGCATTATTGCCATCACCGTGACCCTGTGTGCCATTGACAGTTACAGCTCCAGATGAAGTGACACCATTGCCACCTGCTGTAGCCTCGGCTACCAAAGGTGATCTAGCTGCTGTTGCGCTGCCACTGGCGCCACTGGTGATTATATTGAGCGCTTGCTGCACACTCTGCTGGTTGCCCGAAGGCTGCTGTTGCATTGGTATCGCTGCATTACCCACCGGCGGCGATGTCGAATGATTCGAGGACGCTTTGGAGCTGCCCACAGGAGAGCTGAGTATGTTGCGATTATAGCCCGGCGCCTTGGAAGCATCTGCCTGTGGCAACACATCGCCCACCATGGCATTCAAACCACAGCCGGTAGCATTGCCTGTTCCGGTTCCACCGCCACCAGCATTTCCATCAACAGCCAGTTTACCCCACTGCGATTGCTGATAATCGCTGAACAGAGAATATGCGCTGGACAGTTTGGCAGCCAGTTGGGCACTGAAGCTATCGGCGGCCATCATATCGTTCAATACGTTTGTATTGATGACCAAATTCTGTTGATTGTTATTCGTTTGAGATTGCAACTGTGGTGGCTGTTGCTGTTGCGACTGTTGTTGTGGCTGATGCAGTTGAGACGATTGCTGCAGCTGTTGCTGCGATAGTTGTTGTTGCTGCTGCTGTTGATTTTGCTGAAGCTGTTGCTGCTGTAGATTTTGTGGTACGGGCGAGCTAACGCGCTTGCTGGGTGGTGCAATGGGCGTTACTGCATGCGGCTTTCCATTGTTGTTGCTAGTAGTATTATTATTGTTATTATTATTATTGTTGCTGCAGCTGCTGCTGTTACTGTTGCTGGCTGCAGCGGCCGCTGCGGCAGCATTAACAGCGGCCACATCGGCCACGTTGAAGGTGCCAATTGGTCCAGCCAATGTGTTGTTGTTACTGTTGCCTAGCTGCGAGATAGCTGCAGCTGCGCCACCTACAGGCTTTCCACGCCCAAAAGGTGCAACAACCACACCACCACTGCTGCGTCCACCGCTGGTACCGACACCGCCAAGTGTATCCAGTTTCTTGGGTGATTGTGCTGCACTTGGCGTTGCCTTTAGGCCAAAGCTTTGTGTAGATTTTCCTTGTGCTTGCGCAACCGAGCTCTTTTGATTAGTGAACGTAGCTAACGACTTGAGCGTGTTAGTATTATCCTGTTTTGCTTTCGACGATGGAGTAGAGAGCACGCCGTTAGCGCTGGAGGCAGAGGATACACCTCCACGCGCAGTTTGCGGCTGCGAACCATTGTATGCCCGACTGCTCTGACCTCGTGTTGAACTGGATGCTTTGCCGCCGGCGGCATTCGATTTGGAAGCACCACCGCGTCCACTCTGCGCCTTCGTACCGCTAACGGGCGCCGGCTGCAGTTGCTTGGCATTATGGACTTGAGTACTGCTATAAGCCACGGCCGGTGTTGAGCTAGCCGAAGAGCTTGACGATGTTGATGTTGTGGATGCAGCAGAGGAATAATTACCCATAGCCGTTGTTGCGCTTGATGCACTCACGACAGCCGTACGATTATCCCAAGTACCAACAGTCATTTGTGTGGAGCTATTGCTTGGTGCAGTAGCCACCTGCGGAACTGTAGTGCCGGCCTTGATACTGCTGTTGATGCGTGGCAACATCTGCAATATGTCAACATCGGGATCCTTGATAAGCGACAGGATAAGCATATGCGCCTGCTTGGTGGCATCGGTTAGGCCCTTAATGGTAATGCTGCGCTCCGATTGATTTTTACCCTGCTTCTCAACCTCAATGTGAGCACCGGTAGTTGCACGTATTGCGTTGATGTTGCTGCCGGCGCGTCCAATCACACGTGATATGGCATTCACCGGCACCTGAACCTTTTTACAGGTCATCTCTGGTGCGGAAGTGGCCAGCGAGCTCGAACTAGAGCTGCTTATAGAATGATGATGCTGTCCAACACCACCACCGCTATTCACGCTGGTCGTCGAATTGTTTGGCGTCAAGTTGGTGCTACTAGCGCCGCCTGCTCCAATCGAGGGAATACCACCAGCTGAAGAGCTAACCACTGCCATTTGCTGTGCACTGCTCTTGCGTACAACCTCTTTCCATCCGTCGATTTCGCTGCGCTTGGCCTGAGCACAGCCAGGCATAGAGATAGTTGATTTTCCGGTATCTTTCCGTGTTGCAATATTGCTGACGGACTCATTGCTAACCGGCAGAAGTTTGCTGCCAGAGCCAGGTGTTTGTGGTTTTGGCGCTGGTATTGTCTCCTTGGGTGCCAGATTCTCCTTCTCACGCTTGTTGCTAATAGTTTCCTTAGGTGTTTTCTTGCTGCTATTGGCGGCAGTGGGAATAGCTGTTGCAGTTAAAGTTGCTGGTAAGGTTGCCACGAATGGCTCCTCCCCCTTTTTGGCATCCGTCTGCCGCTTCAGTTGCTGACCAGCCACTGGCTGATTGCTGCTGGACGGCACTTTAACACTTTCAACAGTTGCCACCTTTTTAATCGCAACGCTATTCTTTCCGTTGGGCGTGGAGGCCACTGGTGCCACGGCTGGAGATGTGGCGGCTGCTTCGCTGTTGGATGCAATTTGGGGTTGCGATTTGTTTTTCTGCTGCTGTTTTTTAGTCTTTTTGGTCGAGGTATTGGCACTGCCATTAACATTGACATTGTCGGCCTGGCTAGACGTAACACGCACGGCTTTTGTATCGCCACTGGAGCAAGAGCCCTGATCAATGCCCGAATCGCCCTCTTCGCGTACAGGTGGCGCTTCCTCGTCGTCATCCTCCTTGTCAGTGTCGTCATCCTTTTCATTGTCGCTGGCATCGTCGTCGTCGCCTTGCTGATCATCGTCTCCGCCATTGGGTCCATTGCTGACCTGTTGTTGGCGTCTTTTCTCTTCCTTCTTTTCCATTTTCTTTTTCTTTTTGCGCTCACGACGACGTGCAGCGGCCGCTTTGCGACTCTCCTCGCGCGTACGCTCCAAATCCAGCTCTTCTAGCAATATGGAGGCATTCTTGTTGGCCTTGACCGCCTGTGCTTCTTTAGCGGATCGCAGAATTTTCATGCAATCGTAGCACTTCTCTATCAGCTCCTTGTCGCTAATAGTGCCAATGAAGCGAATCATTTCTTGGTCCGAGGGAAACTGGGACACATACTGAACCATCCATTTCACAATTTTGGTGTGGCCCTTACGATAAGCGGCCATCAGGCAGGAGACGCGTCGATTATCCTGTGAATCAATGTCTGCATTGTGATTGTACAGCAGTTCCACCACACTCAAATGGCCACCGTGTGCTGCCAACCATAGAGGTGAGTTACCTTTCTTATTCTTCACCTCCACACTGGCGCCGCGTGACAATAAAAGTTCTACGAACTTTTGATGTCCCTTGTCGGCAGCAATAGTGAGTGCTGTATCCCTAGACGTAGGTACAGGCGCTGCGTTTACATCGGCCCCTTTATCAAGCAGTACACGACCCACTTCGATATAGCCGCCAGATGCGGCCTCCATCAGAGGCGTTAGACCGGTTTTGGCCCGATGCTCGACATTTGCCCGACGATCCAGCAGTAAACTGACTACTTCATGTCGCCCTTGGAAGCAGGCGAGCGTGAGTGCTGTATTGCGATTTGTCTCAATCTGTGCATTTATATCAGATCCCTGATCCAGAAGCAGCTTAACTGCAGCCGTATGTCCATTCATGGCTGCCAACATTAGCGGCGAGATGCCTAGTTTACTGCCAGTACGGGAATTGATTTCGGCGCCATGGTTGAGCAGTAGCTTGATGATATTCACATATCCACCGCTGGCGGCCAAACTTAATGGTGTATAGTCCGATACATTGCGATGCTCCTTGTTTGACCCAACACCTAGCAGCAGCTCGACAACCTCATAACGGCCACCAGAGCAGGCCAATGATAACGGTGTGTCCTTGGTGCGTTCCGATTGCGCCTCCAACTCTGCATTATTCTTGAGCAGACTTTCCACGACCTTCTCATGGCCGGCGGTTGCGGCCAATATCAAAGGCGTGAAACCCTTCTTATCGCGATGCTCGATATTCGCACCTCGACTGATAAGCAGCTCACACAACTCTTCGTGTCCACCAGCGCAGGCCAGTGTTAAAGCCGTATCGTGATTCGACTCTGTTTCCGAGTCAATCTCAATAGTTTTATCCACGGCTGCAGCGGCAGCAACAGCCAGTTGATTTTGTAGTTGTGCCTGTTGTTGGGCTGCCGCCGCTGCTGCTGCTGCGGCTGCTGCCGCCGCTGTTGCTGTTGTCACCGGCTGCTGGTGCTGATTGGTGTTGACTGTTTGTAATCAAGAGAATATTATACAATTAGCCGTGTGTTTCTGGTAGTGAAGAGATAACCTAATGCGATATTTACCTTGACTACCAGCTGGTGTTTGACGAAAACCTGAACAGCGGCGATCCTTTCGAGATTGCTTGTCAATTGCCTTCTTAGCAATACCGCCGGGCATTGATTTAGGTGCACCAGTTGCTGCTCCCCCTGCTGAGGTGTTGGGCGTGGACATTGGCCAAATTGACAGCTCATTTTGCTGCTGCTGCTGCTGTTGTTGTTGTTGTGGGGTCTGCTGCTGCTGCTGCTGCTGTTGTTGTTGCTGTTGCTGCTGTTGTTGCAGTGCAAACTGAGTGAATTGCTGGGGCACTACAACGGAGCCTGCATGAGTCTGTGTGGACACCTGCAATTATATAAATGACTTAGAATTGATCAATTGATCATTGTTGCTGCGGACACATACCTGGTGCTGCACACATGTAGGCGCTTGCATATGGGGCGGTGGATGCAGCAAGAGCTGCTCTTGCAAATTGAAGTGTTTTTGCTTTAGGCTCTGTGATATGGGCATCGCCTGGACTCCAACAACAGAACCAACGGCAGGTGATTGCCGCTGCTGCAGCAGCAACTCTTGCGCCACCTGTTCCAATTCGCTTTGTGTGGGTGGTCGCTGCTGTTGCTGCTGAAGTAGTCGCTCAGCGCGCTGCTGAAACATATGCTGTTGCTGTTGTTCACACTGCAGTAGCTGTTGTTGATGTAGCTGCAGCTCCGTTGATTGATCAGTCAACGGTTGGTGCTGCTGCTGCTGTTGTTGTTGTTGCTGCTGCGGTTGTTGTGTCATGGCCGGTGGCAACTGGAACAAAAACTGCACTGGCGGTGCATTTTTGTCCCCGCTCTCGACATTGTAGACGAAATTGGCAGCGGGCTGCTGGGATTGCTGTTGACCAGTTGCCGCTGCAACGGCTTTAATAATGCGTGCATTCGAGTGTTGTTGCTGCTGCAAATGGTGCAGTTGTTGCAACTGCTGCTTTAACTCTGGATCACCTTCCAACGTGATTTGCTGCTGTTGATGCTGCAGCTGAAACTCGGCATTGTTGGGCAGTGTTGAATGAATTTGCTGCTGCTGTTGCTGCTGTGTGGCAACGCCAGCTGCGGTATTTTCTGCAGAGAACGGTAGTAACGCAACTGATGCCTGCTGCTGCTGTCCAAAATGCAAAATAATCGATATTAATAACAGATCAATCAGTAATTAAAACTGCAACCTTACCTGCATATTCTGCAGATCCTCGGGATCAAGCAAACGTTGTTGCAATGTTTGCTGCGCCTGTATGGGATAATCCAGTAGAACGAGATTCGCCTGACGTTGCTGTTGGGCATCCGTTGTTGCATCACCGGCACTTAATAATGCCTGTGAGTGATGTGCAGCTGCTGCTGCCAATAGCTGCTCCTGTCCACTACTCCATTTGCCAGACGACTGTGACCATTGACCCGTGAATCTGCCCTTGCACATCTGATTAAGGCTGAACTCTGCGAGTTCTGGATAGTGCAGATTGCTGGCCAGCTCCTATATATATTGAAATTGAAAGCAAATTTAATCCTCAAATTTCCATACACTTGATATGATATGCGACACACTACCTGGAATATGTCCTCCATTTCACCAGTTATATCATATTGTCCCCCATCAGCTCCATCGCTGGCAAAGTGTTCGATGCCAGCATACAGCTCCCCAGTTGCAGCCGTAGGTGTTCCATCATCTGCTGTCATACATTAAAGTCAAACAATTATAAAACAATTGTAAGCCATAGATTTTAGCTGGAACTTACCACACTGTTCCGCATCCGGTTGTTGTTGGCTATGAGCCTTGGCATGGACTGCTGCTGCTGCCAGTTGTTGCTGAAGTAGACTGTTCAAAGCAGCATTGTTGGCGGCCGCCGCCTTAATGGGAAGCATATGTATTAGTTCAGAATTGGGCAAATCCTGACGAAAATCGCATAACGATTGAGACAACACATCAGGCTTGGTTAATATTAAATTCTCCAGTCTTGTTGACATTTTGCGCAATTTTGGCCGCAGAGCTGCCCCACTTTTTGAGTTGGTGTCGCTCTGATCACCGACGGCGACATTGACATCTAAGAAGAACTCATCATCGTCTTCATCGTCCTCATCGCCACCATCGTCATCATCGTTGCCATCATCTTCGTCTATGTAGTCAACTTCTGCATCATCATCATCGTAGTTAAGCTTATCAATTTCACCGCTTTGGGTATCCGGATCTTCATCGTCATCCTCATCATCATCGTCCACTACCTCCTCCTCAATTATTGTGTCCGTCAGCTCAATAGGTTCCGGTGGCAAGGTGTTTTCTTCGCCGTCAGCCTCTCCTCCATCACTCTCGATATCCGTGACAATTTCATCGATATCCTTATTCGCCGCTGTTACTTGTGCCGCCATAGCTGCTGCGGAGCAGAGTGTAGCCAGATTCTTCATTTCAGCCCGGTTCTCAACACGCTCCATATTTGGCGACATGATCGTCTCCTCCATTTCGGGTGGCGTTTCAGTGGGTGACTTGGGTTGCTCGCCAAAAAAATTGTGCATCTGCCAACCCTCTTTAAAGAACTTTAATTGCGGAGCATTGGCCAACTTATCACTGAAGCGGGCCAGCGAATGACCACTCCTTGACTCATTAACCGCTGTTTCAAGCAGGCCGCGAAAGTCATCCATGGCAGCCTTGTGATGCAGCACCTCACTTCCAGCACCTTCCATGGGCGGTTGCTGTTCAGCGAAGCTATTTCCGCTACATCCTGTTGGAGAAGCGATTGGTGAGGCCGGAGAATTTGAGTAGTCCACTAGCGACGCGGCACGCTGCTGATGATGATGCAACTGCAAGTGTTGCTGCAATTGTAACTGCGTTTGCTGCATTTGTTGTTGTAATTGAAGCTCCTGTTGCTGTTGCAATTGCTATTAATTAATAATAAAAGCTCATTAGGTAAGCAACAACATGTAATTTGAATGAAAACAAAAAAAAAAAAACAAAAGAAAAACTAAATCACAATCAATTTTCAACAAAAAAGGTCAATTTTAGAAACACGCACATGATCCTCAAACGTCTTTAAAGTGATGGAAAACAAATTCGTTTTTTATTTTATGTGCTTATGTTGATCTGATATATCGAGTAAGTTTAAAGGATATTTCTGTTTACAAGAATTGAATCCAATTAAACAAATTTCCTAATGCTCACCAAATTATTGAAGAAGGAGACCATTTGATTTTGGCCCGACTGTCCAGTTGTGGTTGATGCCGCTGAGGCTCGAGCTGCTAATGTTGCCGCCTGCTTACGATTGTTCTTGTTGCTGGCTTTGACCTTGGGTCGATCGCTAATAGCAGTGCTCTGCAGCACTTCCGAGGAGTGGGTAATGGCTCCAGAGCCGCTAGTATTAACCTGCGCGTGTAAACATTGCATAAATTAAACTTTACTTATATTATAAACCATGCATATTTTGATCTTACCGCTGGAGTCTGTAAGCCGTTGTCGTTCGCAGTGACTGTACTTTGATTGCTATCATTGACTGCAGCAGCTAAAATGAATAAGTATTGTTGACAATATGGTTTTTGAAAACAAATTTCCTTTTTGAATTTACCTTTTTGAGTTGTTTCCAAAGTTGCATCGCTGGCGTCGTTACCCTCGCCGGGTGTATCAAAGCCTCGCCGCCTCTGCGAACGCGGCTCATCTCCCGAGCAGGTGAATTGCTGCTGCTGTAGTTGCTGCTGTTTCTCGTCTTCGCCTAGCGGTTGTGAGCGTATTTGCTGGGAAATCTGTTCTAACGGCAAGTCAATTGCCTCCAGAGTCAAGTCAATAGCCTTTAATTCGCATAAAAGCTGCTGGCGATTCTTGCGTGACCCAAGACCCTTGAGCTTTGGTTGCTGTTGCTGCTGCTGTAGTACGGGTTGTTGACAAACAGTGTGCAACATAACAGGTGGAGCTGGCGGAGCCTTTTGTGGAGGTGTTAGAGAATTGATGTGGTCCATGTCGTAGTGCTTGCAGGGCACCAGCTGGGCACCAGTTGGCGGCAGTGTCGTTTGCTGCTGTTGCTCAAATCCTGGCTGCAGGTGAAACAGACGTGATTTGGCAATAAGGCCTTCCTGCTGTTGTGCACTCAGCGTGGTCAAATCAATGCCACCGCCACCGGCACCACCCATTGTAGAGACATACTCCTCTGTGGCTGCCGCGTCAGTAATGCTAGCAGCAGAAGCCGCCGTTAGCTGAAGTTCACCAGCATCCAGGAAATCTCCAGTACCCAGGGCCACAATATTGCCAGAGCCGTTACCGCTAAATTGCTGCTGGTATAACAGTTGCTGATTGTTGGCGCGTGCTGCCTCGGACACCTCGTGCAGTCCGGGTGGAGCATTCAACTGTTGCATCTGTAGCTGGTGTTGTATCTGCTGCTGCAGTATCTTTTGCTGACGTATTTGATTAACTGTCTGAGCACTTGTGCCAGGCGATAGTTCTGTTGGTGAAATGTGGGGGTAGCGAAAGAGCAGCTCCACAACACGTGTGTGACCACCCTTGGAAGCCTCGATCAACATAGTGCTGTTATCCTTGAGCTTGTGAAAGGGATCGGCATTGTTCTTGAGCAACAGTTCAACCACTGACTGATGTCCACCAGCACATGCCAGCGAGAGCGGAGTGTGATCATTGCTGGTTGTTTGCTTGTTAACATTGGCGCCTTTTTGAATAAGGAATTTCACGGTGCACAGATGACCGGCACGGCAAGCCTTCATAAGCGGTGTACGTCCACCCTCCGATTCGTGCTCCAGTTCGGCGCCATACGACAACAACACACCGGCAGCATCCGTATGCCCGTTCTCGCAGGCATGCGTTAGTGCTGTATCTCCGGTTTGCGTCTCCGCATGAACATTTGCCTTGTTTTGCAACAGGAATCGCACCAGATCGGTATGGCCTTCCTGTGAGGCTTCCATGAGGGGCGTGGAGGCGCCTAGCTCTAAATTGGCACCTCCGTTTATCAGGAAAGCGGCCACTTCACTAAAACCTCCACAACAGGCAAGTGTAAGGGCCGTTTCCTGGGTTTCCTCTGTGGTGGCATTAATGTTGGCTCCCTTAGTAAGCAGCAGAGCCACCATTTCCTCATGACCTTCCCGTGCTGCCTCCATTAGGGGTGTGTAGCCTTCATCGTTGACCTCCTCAATGTTCGCGCCGCGCTCAATTAACAGTGTTGCAAGCTCCACATGACCACCACAGGCAGCCAGTGTGAGCGGTGACTCAAATGAATCAGTTGGCATGTTAACTTGCGCCCCAGAATCTAACAGTAAGCGCGCTACCTCCACGTGACCATCCATTGAAGCTTCCATTAGTGCTGTGTGCATTTCATCAGTTTTATGCTCCTGATCTGCGCCAGCTTGTAACAGAAAACGCACCATATCCAGATGACCCTTATAGCAGGCTAATGTGAGCGCACTTTCTTTAAACTCATTTGAGTGGGTGTTAATGCCAGCGCCATGCTCAAGCAATACCTGCAATACAATTATTAAGCATTAGCTAATAGTTTAATAAATAAAGCGTACATTTTTAATAATAATAATAATAATTGATGCATCAGATAAGATCAAACTAAATCATGAAATTTGCGTTTCAATATTTCAAAATCAGTAACTCGATTCTCGAAACTGTCCCACAAAATAATCAAATCTCGGATTCTAATCACTTGCTAATTTTAAAAGTAACCAAACAAAAAAACAAATATTGTGTCAAAATTATTACCTTGGCTACTTCCACGTGGCCGGCGGATGCAGCCTCCATTAACGGTGTATGTCCATTTTCGTTTTGCTCTTCAACGTTAGCGCCATGTTTAAGCAACACTTTTACAACATCCACTTGGCCACCGGCACATGCAAACATTAGTGGTGTATTGCCAGTTGCACAATGTGCATTCACATCGGCATTGTGGCTAAGCAAAAGTTTGACAATGTCCAAGTGTCCGGCAGAAGCAGCTTCCATTAGTGGCGTCGAGTCTTTTTGTCCCTTGTCCTCGACTTGAGCTGCTGACATAGCCAGTAGAACCTATTTTAAAGCGGATTATTAAATTTTTAGATATATTGACAACGATTAAATGCTTAAAACAGCATTCAAGTAAAATCTCAATACGTTTTTTTTTTCTTTTGTGCTAATGAAATAATTTGATTTTTCCTTTTTCTTCTTTTTTTGATGGCGCTGCTGCTGCTTCTAGCACTTTATCGAAATATCGATAGTTTAATGATGACAGCTGGCAAATCTGTGCAATATGAAGTTGCCACTCGCTCACACAATACAAATGATATTGCCACAGAGTGCGTGACGACGATTTTTAACTAACCGATTATAATCGAAATTACTTTAAATAAAATTAATAATTATTATTTATATCTTTTAGGTTTTTACGGAAAGCTATTATATTTTTTAGTCTAGTCTGCTAATGATATTGATCGTACTAGTCTTTACTTTCTTCTATATATTACTTTTTTTCAAATCATTTTTATAAATCTAAACGTAGAAAATACTAGATACTAGATTTTGGGTGAATTTGTTTTTACTTCGGCTAATACATACCTGTGCTAACTCATAGTACCCAGCCGAACAAGCCATCGACAATAACGACTCGCCCTCATCCGTGGACGCAGTTGCTTCATTCAAGTTGCCCTTGCAAAGCAAACGTTTCACAGTGTTGACATCATTGTCCGCGCAGGCGTTGGCAAGGCTGCGCGAGAAACCACTACTGTAAATTTCAGTTGAAAGTTACCAACCAAATCAAGGGAACATATTCGCATGCATCCCAGCATGGGATGACTGCTTATCTATATGGTTTATTGTTTACTGCTGCTACTCACTTTTTGTCGCGTGGACTGTTGGCACAGCGCATTTTTGTTAGCGCCTGCTTGGTCTCATCGATCGCGTGCGTAGCGTGTCGGAGAACAGGGGTGTTCACGTTAGCGGCTGCCTCCAGTAGGGCCGTGAGATTACTCGAGCGTTTGTTATTGGGCTCCAGCAAGAAGTTCTTTACCTGTGGCGCATCCTCGTCGTCATCCTCTTCGTCGATGTCCTCATCATCGGCATCGTTATCTTGCAGCACGTCTGGTGATTGGTTGAATATATACGCTATATTAATATATACTTTGTCTTAGTATGATAGCTTTTGATTCGCTTACCAATCTCTTCATCTTCTTCCTCGTCATCGCCTTCAGACTCATCGGAATCTTCAGATTCCTCTTCAGTCTCATCATCATCTTCTCGCGCTTCGCCCTCCTCATGTGGACAGCTATCGTGATCAGACTCGGCTATATCATCCTGAAAATATAAGCGTAGCGTTTATATTAGATCGAAAAATTGTACAATATATATATATATATATATATATATATATATATATATATATATATATATATATATATATATATATATATATATATATATATATATATATATATATATATATATATATATATATACTCGTGCTCGTCAGTTAACAGGTGAGTAAAGAAGGTTGCTGGAAATTATAGTAATAAAGCTAGAACTAATCAGTGGAGCACTTGAAAGAGCACATTCTTGTTGTCTAAGGCCAGCAATATGTTGCTTTGTGTGTTTTGTTACAGAATCGAAGTGGTAGTAATAGTAGTAGTATTATTATTATTGTTGGTATTATTGTTGGAATTATTGTTTGTATTATTATTAATTACTATTATTATGATTATTATTAATATTAACCCGCTATTTGCTGTAGGGTTTAATAAATTTGCAGTTAGCTTAAAGCCAAAAAAAAAATGCCAATCGTAAATTGTTAAACGTGTTGTTGGCTAAACTTCCGTACAATTTTCTTTAAGCCTTTAATGCAATTGGTTTAGTTTTTTTTTTTTAGTTTGTGGTAAGTATGGCTAATTATTGAAATTAGCAGTTATCGGTCAACAAATTGCTAACTAATTTGGAAACGCTTCGATTATGGTTGTTTTGTTTTTAATTTTTTGTTTGTTTTTTTTTGTTTTTTTTTTTTGTTTTGTTTTGTTTTTTTTTTTTTTTTTTGAGGCACTTATAACGCGAAACTTACCAGGAGATCTGGCCTTAAACACAAGAATGCCAATAGGATCTACAAATAAAGAGAAACGTAAGAGACATACATAAATAATAAAAAAAATTAACTGAAGCGTATGCAAATGCATTGTATGTATGTTTGTTAATTATAAACCAGTTCAATATTCAAATATTGATACGCTTGGCGGTTTGATATTTGTTTGGCTTGAAACGCAACGGAACACAAATATTGATATTACTTGAACGAAGGACTGGAACACAAAATCCATGGTGGATAACGCACGCCGTACCAAATCTTTAACTGAAGCACGACGCATTAGATTATCAAAAAATGACGATTGCACCATTCTTGGGTGGTGGTATGAGTAGTTGTCAGATATTAAATACAATTAGAACAAGAATTTTTTGAGTTATTTTAATTGTCAAAGATCTGGAAATATGATTACATTTACACGGCGTACTACATATATTATTCAATTTCAATTTACTCTCTAGCAGCACACGCACACTCAAGTATTGTTTAACAAAGTTTTCATTTCCTTTTCTTCTCTTTTTGTTTTGTGTTTTTGTTTTGTATATATGACTTTGAAAATATGCTGCAAATCTTCTTACAGAGTTGCCAGATATCAAAAATAAAAAAGTGGCAGCACAAATATTAAGACAAACAAAAAGCACAACCATCAAATTATTGTTGCCCGTGTGCTTTTTGCTTTCATTCATTACCATTTCCATTTTAACGTCAATACTCATGCAACATTTTACGCTTTACGCTTGTCTTGATTGTGGTCTGTGTATGAGTGTGTGCGTGTGTGCCGCTGTCCAGCCTGCTGGTTTTTTATTACAAATTTGCAAGTCAAAGAGGAGAGGCAATGAAACGGTTTCTTTGGAATTTCAAAAATCGCATGAGTCATTTTCCATTCAGTGCACTGTGATAGCTTTTACACATACATACATATATATTTATATACATATGTACGTACATAAACTTGTGAAGAACGTACTTGACATGCTCAACTATCTATCGCACGTCCAAAATTTAAGGGGAAATCGAGCTTTAATTATGAATCGTACCTGTATGTAGATATGACTAAGTGAGAATAATTATTGATCGTAACCTTTGATAAGGGAAAACAAAACGGTTTATATTTACATACACACACATACATATGTAAGTATGTAGAAAAAATATAAAGAACAAAACTTAAACGAGTTCAATCGCCGTCTCCGCCACGACATGCGTTTTTTTCTTTTTTTTACTCGTGCGTTTTGCTCTACTCATTTCGGGCGTTGGAGTGCGTAAATGTGTTTGTTTGTTAGTATGTATACCGTGTGAATCGTTTGTGTGTGCGTAAGTATATTTTGCGGAAATTAAAAATATTTACATATACATATATTTTGCAAGTTACGGCTAGAAATTTTATATTGACCTTTCAATATTTTCGTCTTTTTTATACATTTAATTATTGGGCATTACTCTTTTTTATTTTTATTATTATGCTTTACATTGCTTTGCTATTTTGCTTTGCAATTTTGCACAATTTCGCTTCACACACGATTTCACTCAACAAAATCAACAACAACAAGAGTAGCCAGCAGCCGTTTGGGGTTGCCAGACTATCTAAGCGCTGCTGGTGTAAAATTAACCTGCAAACAACAAAGTGACGGCACTAATCCGTGCAGCAACAACAATATTGAATCGAAATGTAATTCATGAATAAACTGTGCGAGAGCAAAATATATATACATACATGTTATAAATAATTGAAAAAATTATATACTTTGCGAATCGTTTTTAATACCAAAAGTATTGGGTAATGACCTTTCGGTCCAAGTAGACAACAATTGCATATACATTGTATGTATGTATATGTATATTCATATGTAGGTATGCATGTACACCCTGTGCTATATCCACAAAAGGCCAGACAAAGAAATAAGACATACATATAAATATACACAGATACAAATACTAACTAACAGCAGCAGCTGCACAGCTGATTTTTGTGTGTATGTATGTATGTACATATATACACAAATAAACGAATGTAATTCACAAAGGAAAAAGTATAAAAACGACTCAAACCAAATTGTTACTTGAAACGGGTTTTTCAGTTGGAGTGACAGAGAGAGAGAGCGAGGGAGAGAGAATGAGAGACCGCAAGGTGGATTTATTAATTTAATAAGAAGAGATTAGAAGCTTTATGGCTTTATATATGTAAATATAAAAGAAAAGCCGATTGCTTAAGTTTTATAGAAAATCATTTGAGCGTATATTATGACATTCTTTTAATTTAGAAAATAAGGCAACAATCTAGCTAGTGAGCTGTTTTACCAGATAACAGTGGAAGATGCTCACATAGTCTAAATAATGTCACATATTTTTAATTAATATTAGCTTTAATTCCCGCTAGCCACTATATAACTTTTTTTCCCGCAATCCTAGGTTTGGAACATGCCAGAAGTGACGGAAAAATAGCTAAGTTGGCAGCACGGTCCGTCTTACGGTTTATGTTTAGCTCATTTAAACTGGTTCCTGCAGATGATTGATTGATTGATTGAATGTTGTCGAGCTACGGACTGAAAAAGGATCAGAATTGAAATTTCAGTTCCAAAAGGATTATAATTAGAAGAGGTTCTCTAGATTTCTGGAATTCAATCTTATTACAAATGAGTGTTATGAGAACTGTGAATTCATGACGTGTTCTATATCGCTAATAAAATAGTCAACTATAATCCCAGTCGATCCAGACTCCTTTCAAAATAAATTTAAAAGAAAAAAAACGTTTTTAATTTGGTCAGCGGTACAATTAACTAGTTATCCTGAGTTTAGGCAATAAAGCAGTTCAGCTGTAAATCACCTGTTTGATGGTTTATGTTTAGCTCATAGAACTGGTTCCTGCATGCAAAATTTTGAATGTTATCGAACTATGACTAGCTGAACTCTCGGCTTTAAATCAAAAATAATGAAGATTTCAGCTGATTAATATCAGAAGAAAAATATCGAGTTTTATCTAACCACGAGATTTTTATCGAACCACGAACTGAACTCTCAGCTTAAAATCAAAAATAATGAAGATTTCAAATAATAAATAACACAAATTAAGTAATAAATTCATAATTCAAAGAATATCTTTGTGATATTCACACACACACACACACACACACACACACACACACACACACACACACACACACACACTCACCTCTGAGACAGACTCCTCCTCGGATTCCGATAAATCCGTGGTGACGGGCTGTGGATAGAATTCGGTATCCGTATCTGTATCCGTTGTGATGATGTTCTGCAATGCGGACGAAAATGCATTCACAATGCCCACGGATGAGGACAGCGGCGAGGAGTTGGTTGATGTGGACGATGAAACGGCAGCTGTTCGATTCGCAGCGGCTGCTGCGGCGGCAGCGGCAGCGGCTGCCGCATTCGATATGGCACCAACGTCCTTCAGCTTTTTGAGCACAGCCACAGCCGTGGCCGTCGACGAGCTGCTCGTTTGCGGTGTCAGACCGAGTCCAACAGCAGCGCCAGCGTTGCTATCGGCAGCAGCGGCAGCGGCGCCCATTAGCAAAGTTGTTGCTGCTAATTTCAAATGCGCCGAGTCCTTGCTGCAGAGTCCTTGCGCTGCGGCAGTTGAACCAACAATTGCTGCAGTCGAAGGTGTCGCATTTTGCTGCTGCTGCTGCTGCTGTTGCTGCTGCATGACCACCTGCCGCTTGATTGCCGCATATGCAGCACGCGTCTTCTTGGAGCTGCTGGGCGTGGGCGTCGGAGCGGGCGCGGGCGCTGGAGCGGGCGCCGAGGCGATAGCCGCTCGAAATTTGGCAGCAACAGCGGCTGCTATGGGTGCATTTATTGTTGCCGTTTCACTTGTTGTTGTTGTCGCAGTTGCAGTTGCAGTTGCCGTTGCAGTTGTTGTTGACGTTGTGGCGGGCATGGGCGTGGCTGTAGGCGTGGCTGTGGTTGTAGTGCCAGCTGTAACAAATGCAGCCGCAGCCGCATCGCTTTGCGCGTTTGTTTTGCTGGCAGCCGTTTTTGACATTTTGCTGGTGTTAGTATTGGCAGTGGCTAATGCGCCGTTGTTGTTGTTGTTGCAATTCACTTTTAACCTGACACCTGGGTTGTTATTGATGTTATTGCTGCTCTTCAATTGAGCCAGCTCAGCTGCAGTCGCTGCTGTTGTAGCTTTTGTCAGATCCTTCGCAACAGACGCCGTCTCATGCTTGACAGCCTTTTTCTTGTTATTGTTGTTGTTGTTGGTGTTGTTCTTGATGTTGTTCGCAATGAGCGCAGCCGCTATGGACTGTCTGGCGGCTGCTATACGCGGACCGGTAAAATTCACCTGTCTGACGTTGTTGTTGTTGTTGTTGGTGTTGCTGTTATTCTTTGCTGCTGCTGCTGCTGCTGCAATTCGTTGTGCAGTTGCGGCGCTGTTAGCTTTAACTTGTGTTGTTGATGTTGCTGTTACTGCGCTTGCTGCTGCTGTTGCTGTTGTTGTTGTTGGTGGTGGTTTTGCATTTGTCTTTGCTTTGTTTTTGTTTGGAATCGCAGGACGCACGTTATTCAAATTGAAATTCAAGTTCAAGTCATCGCCATCATGATTTTTCGCATCATTATTCATTTTAGTCTCGATTGGGCTTCCTTTAAAATCAATTCACGCGTGCTTTTGCCGTGTACAAATACGAATTTTTAACAAAATATTAAATAAGAAATTACTTCAAAGAATTTGACATTTTCGGGTTTTTTCATTGAATTTTTTTTTTTTTACTTTTTGCCATTGACAAAAATGCCAAACACAATTTCGTGTAATTTTAAATATTCCTACACAAAGCGTGCTGCGTTTTTATCGATTTTGTTAAGGAATTATATATATATAATATATATATATACTGATATATATATATATATATATATATATATATATATATATATATATATATATATATATATATATATATATATATATATATATATGTTTATATATATATATTTTGCTATATATATATATACTTATATATATATACATGAATATATAAAGGCACACACACACTGAAACACATTCACGCACACACTCACAGACTCATGCACATGCATAGGCAGATCGCAGCCATATGGCAACGCTGCGCATTCTTTCACTTCTTCAGCATTGCACACTCATTCGTTCGCTGTTGTACATATGTATGTAGTATATGCTCATATATACATACATATACTCATTTAATTTTCCGTTTTGCTCAATTCACGATTTCGTGGTAACATATTAAAAAAAAAATAGAAGAAAGGAGGTGAACTGCACAGATAATCAAGGCAAAACACTCAATTATTTCAAAATGCTATAAATGCTTGAATTTTATCCTTTTGGCTGACCAATCGATGCGCAATTGGTAGATTAGATGCTGACACAGCATGGTTTTATGCTTTATATAATCGTAGCATGTACACAAAAGAAAAGTCATTTAATTGCTGCATTTTAAACGATTTACAATTTTGGTATATATTAAATTGCAGTATTTTATTTATAAAACTTTTTCGAGCATTTTCGACTTCGCCCCAAACGAGCGCAGGCAAAAAAATCACTTTACACATTTTACAGCGAACGAAACCGAACGAATGTCGCGCCAAAGCGAGATAACAACAATGGCCAACCAGCCAGTCAGTGGCTCAACATCAGTGTGTGCGCAAGCGAGAGGACGCTACTACTGAGTTGAGCGAAACCACAATCACACGCACGCCAAAGTCTACTAGCAGGCGGACGGCGACGAAGGCAAATTAAGCAACTAAGGGAAAATTTTTCTTCGCTGCTATTCCGATGCATTTTTTCACCAATTGAACGCTACGTTTAAACATGAAAACATACACAGCGTATAGGGCACATGTTACGCAATAGTTTTACGATAGTTTCGCGTATTACCGTTGCAAATTTTTGGCAAAGAAATAAATTTTTCAGCAGCTTTAAAATTCACTGTCTGTCATTCACAGTTTCGGATCGCCATATTATTCCCGGATATTGAATTGAACCAGAACGCAACGCAAGAGATGAACCAGTCGGTTCTCATAGCTTACGCTACGTAATACCGTAACGTAAGGCTAATAATTATACATATATGTATTTTACAGGATAAATGCAGGATAATATCTTGTAGTTCAATATAAAAAAGTTAAATTTGAATAACATTTTTTTATTTAAAATAAATTCCCATAAAAAATGAACAAAGTTTAAATTATACATTACAAACCACAAGCATATCGTAAAAATTATACGAACAAGAATTTTCCTATAATTTTAAAATATTTTATTTGTTTACAAATGTTTTTACTTTTTATGTGGCCTTATAAAATTATATGAAAACATTTATTTACATTTCTGTGATTTGAAATATATT
Organism: Drosophila anceps; assembly: GCA_035045945.1. Lineage (NCBI taxonomy): Eukaryota > Metazoa > Arthropoda > Insecta > Diptera > Drosophilidae > Drosophila > Drosophila anceps. Next base: position 13,794,931 of record JAWNON010000225.1, read on the forward strand.
AATATTTAATAAACCGCATAATTCTCTTATATTTCTTATATATTACCATGCACCTTAAACTTATTGCAGTTATTCAAATACAACTGAACTAAAAAAAAAAAGATACAAAAATTAATATGGAGTCATTTGTATTTTTTTAGTTTGTCAGCTAAGAAAATTTGTAAATCCACTTAACCATACTTTTTTCAAGCTTAATCGTTTCATGTTATCGATAGTGCCGGCGATAGATGTACGTCACTAACACGTACATATATATTTTTCCCTACGTGAACTACGTGTCCACTTGCATCTCTCGAGTAAACTTAACATAATGCATACGGTTTTAACTAGAGGAAATGCAACGGTTGCCTATTCGTTAAGCGTTTTGGCATGCTTAACCTTCTGCTGCTTTATATCTACAGTTTTTCTGGATTATAGAACCGATGCGACTATAAAAACGGTTCGGGTGCTAGTGAAAAACGTACCCGATTACGGTGCATCAAGACAGAAGCACGATCTTGGATATGTTATGTTCGATTTGGAAACGAATCTAACAAATATATTCAATTGGAATGTGAAGCAATTGTTTTTGTATTTAACGGCCGAATACGAGACAGCAGCGAATCAATTAAATCAGGTTGTGCTCTGGGACAAAATCATTCTGCGTGGCGATAATGCAGTGTTGGACTTCAAGAACATGAACACCAAATATTATTTCTGGGACGATGGCAACGGTCTGAAGGATAACAAGAATATAACCCTATCATTGTCATGGAACATAATACCCAATGCCGGGCTACTGCCATCGGTTCAATCAACCGGCAAGCACATATTCAAATTTCCAGCTGAATACGCCTCATCTATTTAGAATATAAAAACAAATTTTGTTTAGATGCATTTAATACAGTTGTATTTGAATGTACGTGTACTAAAATAAAATCATTTATATTAAATAGATATTGTGTATCGATGTGGGAATATGATTACAAAATGTCTAGAGAGAGAGAGAGACTTAACAATGTACAAACGAGTTATTGTTGTGGAAGGGAGAGAGGTGTGTATATGTGTGTGGGGTACGTTGATACTGATACTGAACGAGAATATCTATAGGTATATATATGTATACTACAAGAACATATTAAAATTTTACATAAACTCATAGCCGCCATCGTCAAAGTTGCGATTGCCCACCATGGGACCGCCGGCGCCCATCTGATTTGGCTGTCCGCCCATTTGAGGACGAAACTGATTGCCGGGCGTTTGATGCTGCAGCAGCTGACGCAATCCGGGATTGTTGTTGCCCAGCATCGGACGCACCATCCGCTGCTGTTGCTGCTGTGGCACCTGCTGTTGCAGCTGCTGTTGTAGATTGGGATTCGCAACGGGCACACCCAATGGCATGCGCTGTTGCTGCTGCTGTTGCTGTTGTTGCATCATGTTCATTTGCATTTGGGGCTGCATGGGCATGACACCACCACCATTGCCGCCAGGAGCGCCGCCCATTTGCATGTTGAGCTGTGCATATTGATTGTAGTGTGGTTGTTGTTGTTGCTGCTGCGAATTGTCCTGCTGCATTTGTTGTTGCTGCTGCTGCTGTTGTTGTTGTTGCTGCTGTTGTTGCATTTCCATGGGCGATTTGCCCTGCTGCTGCATCATTTGCTGCATTTGTTGTTGCGGCGGCATCTGCTGCTGCTGCTGTTGCATATTGCCGTGCGACTGCTTCTGCTGTATCACCTTGCGCAAGCGCTCCACAAACATGGACTGATTGTTCGGTATGAAGCCAAGGAACGCATTACGATCGGCGGTGTATAACAGGATGAGCACTTTAATATCGCAGGCGGGCGTATTGGGCACCGCCGAGAAATGGACGCAGCCGGCGAAGCCGGAAGTCATCATTTTTGCCAACGAATCAAGTGCCTCACCGGGCGTTGGACGAAACACTACCATTTTGGAGTCCTTGAGGAACTGGCCGCCAATGTTGCCAACGAGATGTTTCGGCATTAGCTGCATCAATAGCTTTGGCGGCCAATTGTCTGCCTTGATTTCCGGCTCGCCATCCTTGATATTGGTGCAAACGGTGCACTGCAAAGAATGCGGAATTTTTTGCTGATCGTTTTTGGTCTTCTCAGCCCATTCGAGGACGCCGGTCCAGATTTTTTCACGTAGCGATGATTGCTCTTGTGGCTGCTGTTGTTGCTGCTGCTGTTGTTGTTGTTGTTGCTGCTGTTGTTGTTGTTGCTGCTGTTGTAGTTGTTGCTGTGTCTGTTGTTGTTGCTGCTGCTGTTGTTGTTGCTGTTGCTGCTGCTGTTGTGGCGCCGCCTGTTGCTGCAGTGCAGGCACATTGGCAGCACTGGAAACAGCTGGCAACATATTGGCGTTGGCATTGGGATTCACCTGTTGTTGTGGATGCTGTTGCTGCTGCTGTTGTTGTTGTTGCTGCTGTTGTTGCTGCTGTTGTTGGGCCAGTTGCTGTTGCAGTTGATTAAATTGCTGTTGGTTTAGCATTTGCAATCGTTGTTGCTGCTGCTGCTGCTGTTGCTGCTGTAATTGTTGTTGCTGCAGCGAGTTGACCGTTTGATTAGGCGGCGCATTTATACGGGAAATCAATGCTGAATTGGGATTCTGGTTCTGCTGCAACGGCATATTGTTGCCAGGTGTTTGCATGAAGGCCGGACGCTGACCGGGCTGATTTGGATATAGCCAGCGATTCTGGCCAGGCACAACGTTTGCCTGAAAGTTGGCATTTTGCATTTGATTGGGCACAAATTGTTGCTGTTGTTGTGGATGCTGCTGCTGTTGTTGCTGCTGCTGCTGTTGTTGTTGTTGCTGCTGCTGTTGTTGTTGCAGCAGTTGCTGCTGCTGCTGGGCAGTCATGAGTCCTGTTTGAGCGCCTGCACCAGGCTGCTGTTGTGGCTGTTGTTGTTGCTGCTGCTGCTGCATTGAGTTCATATTCATAACTTGCTGTTGTTGCTGTGGTCCACCGCCCGGCTGCTGCTGCTGTTGCGCAGGCGTTGTGTCCATGGGCATGTTCTGAATTTGGCCTGACTGTTGGCCATTTGGATTATTATTCATTACCTGCACTGCTGTTTGTTGTGGCTGTGGAGCGCCCATTTGATGTTGAGCTGCCGCTGAACCGCCCACAGACATGCTATTGGGACTGGGCGCCCGCTCCTTTAGGCTGTAGCCCTTGAGCAGCACAAGATGCCGAATGTTCTTGGCATAATTTTTGGTGGTTATGGGCTGATCACCGTCGGCCTTTATGTATAGCTTGAACAGCACTGGCATTTTGCGAGGCGCAATGATGGATAAATTGATTTTGCGCTCGTTGAATAGGGCTGCCAGCTGTTCGCACGATTTGCCCTTGTACTTCCAGGATTCATTGACGGACATCTGATACGGTGGACTGTTGCATATTAATATGCAATGGCGCTGCATATTGCCCTGCTCCATCATGCGGCGCTGCTCGCTGATCTCATCGAAACAGCCATGGGCAGCAGCAAAACCTTCGGCCATGTGGGCATGCGATTCCATGCCGCCACCGACCAGCGGTAGACGTTCAATTGTCTCAATCACCTTCTGTGGCTGCACGAATGGACCGTATGTCGCACACACCGGCTCCAGAAGATTCGAGGCGGTGCGATATGTGACAATGCCATAAAGTGTCGCATACCGTTCGGCAATCAGAAATTCGCGTTCATCAATCGAGCCCTGGGTAAAGTGTTCCAGAGTGGGCAAAATGTAATTGGTTTTCAGTTCGTTTAAGTAGGCTCCATTGATAGCACTGCTTTCTATAACGAACACCACATCAGCCAAAGTTAGCTGATCCACATCCATCTTGTGTACGCGACCAAGTAGCAAAAACTAGCTATTCGGCAGATATTAAAAAGTACACTGTTGTTTTAGCTATCCTGTTTGCCCATATCGACACTTTTTGTTGGCTTATCGATATGCTTGCTACCTGCAGTGGATGTAATTACAGGGATGCATTGCTAACGATATGAAGCAAATATGTATCGATATATTTACACTTGGTAACTAGAGACGAGAAATTTAAAGCAACGATATGGTAACCGATTTTTTAATGACACAGTTCGAAATAAAAATATTAAAATTAAACCAGTTATTTAAGAAATTAAAAAGCTATAATTAAATACTAATCTTTATACGCATTCAAATAAATTTATTATAATCACTTTTGTAAACTTAGCATAGTCGATAGTCGATTCGCGTGAACTATCGATAGCATCGACAATATTTTCTGTTCATCTCTCTTTCGCGTTTATGTTTGTCAAAACAAAAATTAAAAATCAAAAAATAATTTAATTATTGTATAATTAGCGTCTAATCGAAGCAAAATCCACAAAATGCAATGTAAATAACTTCCCAATGTGTTTCTGTGTGTGTATGTCCCACTCTTGTTGTGTGTAAAGTAAAGAATTTGTGGTCTGAAAAATCCAACCCCGTGCAAGAAAAAATGAACATATCCAAGTTAAATAGTCAATGCACTTGTGCTGGCCGCAGCTAAAGGCCACAAAACGTTCAAGTATATATATATATATGTATGTATATGTATGTGTGTGTAAAGCAGGCAACAAATAATAATGCTGCAATATAAAAACGCAAGCACAACCGTTGCCAATGTGGTCAATAACAATAACAATGGACAAGCGGCCGCTGCCACGCCTGCCGCCTCCACAAAGGTAGCGAACAGTGCGGGTGGAGTCACCGTTGCCAATGCACCTGCAGGCACGCCCGCACCACAAATGCAACAGATTATAAATATACATCAGATGCCGTCGCAGTTCATGCAAGCAGCACAGCTGCAGCAGGCTGGTGGTGCAACCACAGTGTCTGGCCTGCCCCAGAACATGTTCCAAATCGTTCAGCCGATGGGCATGCAAACCGTTAACATTGACGGGCAGGAGGCCATCTTTATACCCAATCTGAATGCACAGCTGGCCACAGCACAGGCAGTGAATATCAATGGCCAGCAGGCGTTTATAACGCCCAATGGGCAGATATTACGGGCGCCACAGGCGCTGCCAGCGCATGATCCAACCCAGACACAACTGTTAACGATACCCGGCACCAACATACAAATACCTTTGGCAAACATTGTGCAGCAACAGCAGCCGCAGCCGCAGCCGCAGCTGCAACAACAGCAGCAACAACAACAGCAGCAGCAACAACAGCAGCAGCAGCAGCAGCAACACCAAGCTCAACAATCCGCTACGCCTGCACTTGCACTTCAAGCCCAGCAGCAGCCACAGCAACAACAACAGCAGCATAATCAGGCTACAGGTGGTGCATCTGCAACGGCAACACCACAAACCATCACCATTCCCGGCACCAACATACAAATACCCACCTCTGTTGCCGCCGCCAATGGGCTGCTGGGCAACATAACGAACCTGCTGGGTGCAGCCCCAACGACAATTAAACTGGAGAATGGCCAATCGCTGCAAAATATTCAACTACGCACTGCAGCGGGTGGCTCGGCACCACAATTGCTGCAATTTCCACAGCCAGCGCCGGCAACACCAGCGCTGCAGCAAACCGTCGCTGTTCAGATCCCAGTCCAAACGGCCAACGGCCAGACGATCTATCAGACAGTTCATGTGCCAGTGCAAGCGGCAGCAGCACCAGCAACAGCAGCAACACAACCCACATTGTCCAATCTAACGCAATCCATTCAAGCGTTGCCTGCCTCCATGCAACAGGCGGCTGCGCAAATGCAAATTATACCACAATTTGCGCAAATTGCTCAAATTGTCACGCCCAATGGACAAATACAACAGGTAAGCATTGATCTATATAGTGGGTTAGATTTACGTAAAATGAAACTAATTCTTATATGTATGTACAGGTACAGTTGGCACCGCTGAATGCGCTCAACTATTCGCAGTTGCCGCCGAATGCGAATATTATACACATACAGAACCCGCAGCAGCATCAGCAGTTTGTGCAGCCACAGGCTCAACTACAGCAGCAACAGCAACAGCAACAGCAGCAGCAGCAGCAACAACAGCAGCAGCAACAGCAACAACAGGCGCAACAGCTGCAACAGCAAACGCAACAGCAACAGGCGGCTGCAGCAGCAGCAGTTGCATTACAGCAGCAACATCAACAACAACAGCAACAACTGCTCAATGCAATCAATGAGGCGGGAGGACAATTGCCAGCGAATCAACCGATAACAATAACAAATGCACAGGGTCAACAGTTGACAGTGATACCAGCACAGCAGTTGCAACAGTTGCAGCAGTTGCGTGCCAGCCAAGCTGCTGCTGCTGCTGCCATGCAGCTGCAATCGAGCAATCTGCAAGCATTGCCCATACAGAATATACCCGGTCTGGGACAGGTGCAGATCATACAGGCGAATCAATTGCCAGCGAATTTGGCGGCCAATTTCCAACAGGTCTTGACGCAGCTGCCGATGCCCATGCAAACGACAACGGCAACAATTGGCAATCAGGCGCAGAGTATGCCGAATGCAAATGCAGCAACCCCAGCACTGACCATGCTGCCCAAGCAGGAGCCGCAGAGTCCCACGCAATTGATTACAAACATTAAACAGGAGCCGCCAGATACATGCAGCATCACAACCATCTCAAATACAACGCCTACAACAGTACAGTTGCCGATACAGCAGCAGCAGCAGCATCAGCAACAACAGCAGCAACAGCACCAGATTAAATTCATAATGCCACAGTCGCCACAGCAACAGCAACAACAGCAGCAGCATGCTGATGGCAACAATACCACCTGTCTGCCCACCGTTAACATACCAGCCTCCATACAGATAACTGCTTTGCCGCCACCAGCGGCACCAGCACCAATGCGCAGCACACCAAAGCTGACCATGTCGAGCATTGGCAGCAGCAGCACCAGCACACAGATCACCATGAGCTCGGCCGGTCAAGTGTTGGCAGTGACAACGCCAGCGCGCACCAAGCTGATGAAGCAATCATTGCAGTCGGCTGCGACGGCGACCAGTGTCAATGTGAACATCAACGTGGGTGAGGGCATGGTGCCGGAGATAAAGCCACGGCTGAAGCGCGTCGCCTGCACCTGTCCCAACTGCACCGACGGTGAGAAGCATTCGGATCGCAAGCGTCAACACATCTGTCACATACCCGGCTGCAGCAAGGTCTATGGCAAGACGTCGCATCTGCGCGCCCATTTGCGCTGGCACACGGGCGAGCGTCCGTTTGTTTGTTCCTGGGTATTTTGTGGTAAACGCTTTACGCGCTCTGACGAACTGCAGCGCCACCGGCGAACGCACACGGGTGAGAAGCGTTTCCAGTGCCGCGAATGCAATAAGAAGTTCATGCGCAGCGATCACCTGTCCAAGCACATCAAGACACACTTTAAGACGCGTTCGGGTGTTGACCTCATTGAACTGAACATTAAGCAGGAGCCGAAAATAAATGCACCCAAAAGTATTAACACCATGAGCGGCATTGTGACCATTGAGTTGCCAACGAGTGGTGCACCGGCCAATGGTAGTGGCGCCTCCAGCGTGGCGGCAACAGTTGCTGGCTCAACTGTAACGGCAGCGCCGGGCGGCGCCACAATTGTCCAGTTGCCAACGTTAAGCGGCGATGATGTGGTTGGCGGCGCTTCCACTGATAGCTTTGGCGAAGACGATGAGATGGAGGATGAGGAACTAACCGAAGAGGATGATGAGGAACTAACCGAAGAGGAGGAGGACGACGAGGAGGACAGCGGCGATGAGGAAAAAATGACCATCTCTGTGAGCGAACTGGGCGAAAACTCATCCAACTAGCATTCGGAATCGCTGTTCATGGAACAGTTCATCTTTGATCACTTCCCATAACCATAGCAGGTCCCGGCAACGGGGCTGCTAAATCGATTGCAACCTGTACAGTTGCTACCCAGCAATTACAACTATTAGGCTAACCTGTGTTGATGTAAATCTTTGTACATAATTCAGTTAAGGAATAAGTTATCCTTCGGCATGCCGAAGTCCACAAATCCTTGCACTACGCCTCTCAATAATACAAGCAATTGCACTTTGGGCTATCCACAATACACAATAGAACCTGCAACACACAATTTTGTATATATCAAAATTTTACGCAATGCATGTAAATATGTTTGGTTTGTCACAGAAATTTGTTCATATCATAGACATTAAACAAAAATCCCAATTAAAAATGTTTATAGCCCAAAACCAACAATAATCATAAAGCCACTGCAAGGATATTATTTTAATTTGATATACACACACACACACACACACACACACATACATATATATTTTTACGTAAGTTTTTACTGTAAAACACAATTGGTAAAAAGAACACAAAATATTTAAGAACACGCGCGATTTTAACTAGGATAATGCATTGAAATAAATATATGTATATGAATATGTATATTATGATTATGACGTTTTAAGGAAATTTTTATACTCAAAACGCACAATAAAGTCGAACTATGTAACATATTCCTGGGAATGTTTAAAATAATAAATATCTCTTTAAGATTTTGGCAACTTCAGCAACTCGACTTCACTTATTGCAAAGAAGTTTAAAGAAATGGCTCGGTATTTTCTGTCTGTGGCTGAGTTTGTGTGGATGTGGCCGGAACTTGGGTATTGAAGTTCTCGTAATCCTCGGTATGCGACACTATAGGTTGGCTTTCAGTTTGTTGCGTTTGCATATCCAATTCCAATGTGCCAATGGTCATGGACTCCGTATTAATTTGTACAGCAGCCTCAGCCCAATCTTCTTCTGATCCGAGCTCTGGCATGCTTAAATATTGTACGTTTTCAGCAGTTGATTTATTTTTGGTTGGTGGTGATTCTTCAATGATCCACATTTCCGGACCATTTGTCAAAATTCCCAGCGTTGACTCGGAGTTTTGTGACTCCACAGTAGCTGGATATTTCAATGGCAATTCTAATGGTTGTTGCTCACTTTTAGAATTCGCTTGATTCATTATTTGCGCCGGCATTAGGGACGGACTTAGATGGCTGCTTTCGAGCAAGCAGTCTTCTGCCGATTCCAAACTCCAACGATTCAGTCTACGATTGTTTTCCTTTTTCAGCTGGCATTGTCTAATATAATTGCATCTGTCTATCTCATCTTTGGTGTAGGGTAAAACCATTTTCTTGGCCACTGCCTTCACCAGCATCGCATTGATGAAGCGCTCCGAGCGGTTTGCTAGGCGTCCCTTTTTCTCCAAGCGTCGCTTTGCATCCCACACACAGTTGAAGAGTGTCATGTTTACACGGACTTTTGTGCGCAAACATAGTTCCTTTTTATCGGTTTCACTGTATTCGCGCGACAAATCCTCGTTTGTTATTTTCTGTAAACAATAAATGGTAAGGAATTCTGTCCGCTAGAGGTACATTGATTTATTTTTGTACTTACAAGCGGCTCATACAATTCTCGAACAAGTGCTTTGCTAGGCTCATCCAACTCATCAGCTATGCTTAAGATTTTGGCCTCCTCGGCAGTTTGATATTTTATTAGTGCCTCCGACAAACAACGCGCCATTTAGAATTCGGTTTGTTGGAACTGGTGGAATCTAGTTGCTTTGGTTTTGTATTAGTCAATGTGACCATGTGGTGTGTGTAGTAAAAAATTCATAATTACCAAAAAATACTGGAGCCTCAAAATTTGACTATAAAAAAAAGAGTTGCCTTTGAAAATTAAATTTTTCGTTGCAGACTAGTTTTCTATGTAAATTAAATTTCCTAATGGCGTTTATTATTTATTTATTTTATTCAATTCTTCTTTACTCGTTAAAAAGTCTGCTTTCATGTGTTTTGGGGCATGCTATTATTAAGAAAAAATTACTAAGCCTGAACTTATGGAAAATGTATGCTTTAGCTCCACCAGAAATAGAATGATTCCATATGTTGTATATTTATATTGCTATCCAACGTTCCATGAAATCAGTATGATCACCTCTTCCTAGCTTAACCATTCAATAAACAAACAAAAAATAGTGAAGCTTTTTGGAATCAAAAGTATATGTATAGGACAAAATAAAGTTAGCTACCATAATATGAAATACCTCAAAAATTGATGTCTCCCAATAACATTAATAAGCAATTAATTTTTAAGTTATTTGTCTGTAAATTGAATTAAATCAAATTTCAAGAGCTTTAAATATATACTGCTTTATTAATTTACTGATCTTTATTTTAAGCTTGATATTTTTTTCTTGGTGTGACCAACATTTTACAAAATGATCAATTTATGAAAAGTGTAGCCATACTTTAAAAGTAGCGATCGAATAAATATGTTAATACTGCAATTACGCGTTTTTAGACTTCTTTGCTTTGGTCACATAGTGCAGAAGACCGTGTGCAAGTGATATGCGAAAAGAGAAAAGTCTGTCGCAGCTAAGTCACGAATAAAAGGAAAAATAGTTGCAAGCAAAAAGAAAAAGGATATTAGTTTTAAAACACAACCATAAAAAGTGGCTGAAAAAGCACATACGAAATTTTATTGTGATTGTATGTATACATATGCATGGTGCATCTTTCCTTAGCTTTGTGTATGTGTGTGTCTATATGTGTTTTGAGTGCTTGTTTTGTTTTGATTAAATCAGTATGTTGTAAATTATTTGTGTATAAAATAACGATGATAAAAACTATTTGAAATATCTATCAAAATCGTTATCGTTAAATATTAAATTTAATGTATAGTTATATCCAATTTCTTCCGATTTACAAAATACATCTACTCTCTGGACAATAAGTGGCAACTCCAAGCCAACATGTATACAAAAACAAGAAGCGACTATGAAAACGAATCGCACAATAAATAAATGGAAGGCAAACGCGCAAAAAAGAAAAAGCGACCCAAAACGAGAAAGAGAATAAGCAATTTCGTCGCTTTAGTGCAAAATTTATAGTTACGCGCATTTCACTCAACAAGAACATTTGTACAAATACACTAAACCAAGAACAAAAGAACAAAAAAAAAAAAAAACACCAAAAAAAAAAAACTAAAAAAAAAACCAGCCGTTTAGTATTCAAAATTGTTTGGTAATTCAATGAGAAGGCGCGAGTGAAGAGGCGGCAAGAAACAGAACTAAGCAAGATAGAACTAACATAAGCATATAATTGCATACATAGGTAAAGAGTGCCGGGTATATTTAACTTTTATTCGCGGCTCCTTCACTACCCCACTCAAAAACAGCAAAACACAGCAGCTATTTTAACAAAAACGCGATGTGAACATTATACATATTTCCATATTTCTATGTGTATGTACATATGTATATGTGCTTAAAATACATATACATATATATGTATGTATGTATATAAAACTGACGCTTTGCCGCCTTAACCTAGCTGCAATTTTCATAGAAATCGTATTTATCCGCTGCCTTCACCACCAAAAGACATTTTAATTGTTTCTTAGCACATACATACATAAATACATACTAATGCACACTCGAGATGTATGTATGTACATATGTATTTCTATATATAAAATTATATGTATTTTGCGCGCGCGCTTGCAAAATCGTAAAAACATGGTTATTTCTTTATTTTGCATTTTGTTTTGAAACATTTTGTGTATGATTTTTGTTTGCGAATGTTCGTCTGTCTTTTTGTTTACTAATACAAATAATAATTCAATCACTTTGTTAATATTTTGCAGAGACGCTTAAATCATCAGGCGGTTATTATGAAAGGTTATGATTTGTTTCAACATCCTTCCTCTACATTCATAAAAAAAAAAAAACATTTTTCTTTGGATTACCGAAGATTAAATACCCTTGCAGATGTGTGCAAAGCATGCACCATTCATGGTGTTGTAAATAATTGTGTAAAACGAAATATAACTGGCTCATCACGAATTACAGGTGCAAACTAATATGATGGTCTGATGGAACAATCAAAAACTAATAGATTAGTGCTGATGCCCAGCTGGTTTCTGTATGCATTAGAGTCCGATAAAGTCTGATAAATGTAAATGAAATATGCATTGCTAAGAGACTCAGCTCCCATTAAGAACATAGAGCACTTAATGTATTGCTCACATTGTGACAACTGCACTCTGCAAGGGAATGTAATGATTAAACAAATTCTATATATATATATATATATATATATATATATATATATATATATATATATATATATATATATATATATATATATATATATATATGTGCACATGCAAACATATATGTACGTTACTTTTGTTGCCGTTGCCGTTGCCTTTGCCAGGTTTTGTCTCCTAACATGAGCCCTAACTTGCTATAAAAAAAAAAAAAAAAACAACAGCCATAGTGCAACTTCCCCTAACCCACAAATGTCAAACATAACTGATGGCATTTCTCCACTGTTCAAACAGGAAATTACTATAAAATGTCTCGTAACAAAGACAAATATGACAGCACGAACAGACGGCAGCAAATATTTCTGTCTGCCGAGGATATTGCCGCTGGCAAGAAGACAAATTGGACAGGCCTTGAAATAACGGGTATGTAAAGTTGTTCAAAAATCGAATTAAATAATTAATAATCCTTTGCTAACTGCTTGCAGGCTGTGTGCGTAATATCAGTCCCTCATTGTGGGAGTTTGAGCACCTGACTGCCCTCTATCTGAATGACAACCAGCTGCTGCGACTGCCAGCGGATGTGGGCATGTTGGTTAGTCTGCGAACGCTTGACTTGTCCAGCAACAAGCTACGCAGTCTGCCCGCTGAGCTGGGCGAGCTCATACAGCTGAGGTGGGATACCTGCATCTACATCTATTATAAAAAAAAAAAAACTAATTAAGTTAATTTATATTTTGTAGAGAGCTCTTATTGAACAATAACTTTCTGCGTGTGCTGCCATATGAAATTGGCAAGCTGTTTCATCTGGTCATCCTCGGTCTGATGGGCAATCCGCTGCAAAAGGAGTTCATGAACATCTATAATGAGCCAAATGGCACGACGAAATTGTTAAATCACATGCTGGACAACTTATCATGTGAGTGCACAGATTGCTGATATTTCTATTTATATATATATATACATATGTTCGCGCGTGTGTGTGTGTGTGTGTGTGTGTGTGAGTGAGTGAGTGAGTGTTTGCACGAGCTCCTGTTTGTATGCCTCAGCGTATGGGCAAAAAGGAAAGCTACAAAAGGCTCGTGAAAAGAGAAAGTTCTCTTGTACAAGTCGTTATTTATTTTATTTTTTTAATACCCTTACAGACAGTGCTACAGTTGTATAATAAAACATGCAACACATTAAAGGAGAGATTTATATATAATATAGATATATATGTATATGATCTTGATCAGTATGACGAACTAAGTTGAAGTTCTTTTGCTTTGTACGTTAAACAACAAATTTGCCTTACTTCGCCTTAATCATTATGTGTAGAGCGTTAAAGGCGTTAAGTGAATAAGTTTTAAACAAATTCATGTATAATCTAAATAGGCTGTTCACCTCTAAGCCATGTATAACTTATAAACAGTTAACAATGCAATATCATATTATTCCCGTTAAAACTGTTGACTGAGAATATCATTTACTATGTATACAAAGAATGTTTTACACAGAACCAAAACGAATGTTCTTTGTTTCCTTGTTTCTTTCTTTTCTATCAATAATATAATCCAGAGATCAGTTGCACATTCATAGCAAACAAAATCAACAATATTAAATTTCAATATGTTATAGATCAATTGAATACATTTGGAAATATGGTTATATAGATTTATGTGTAAATAGATTGTGATTTGCGGGCTAGGGTATTTAGATATCGACACATCGATCTTATTTTCTTTTCGATTCGTTTTCAAAGTGTAATGCGCGCCATGTTTGACAGGATGGTTAAAGGCGCAACCGGTTTGCGAACGCTCAATTGGGCAATTAAAGTTCAAACTTTTATAAACTTAATAATGGCAATAGCATAAGCATAAGGCAAACATCAATTATAATTTAATTGAATGTAAGCGCCAAAATGATATGCAACGCAACTAACATACAACAGTAAACAATAGCAACACTGCATGACCTCGACATGCAAAGCTGCTGGACGTTGGCCCGCAGCTGCTGCAACAGCAGCTTTAAAGAGAGAGAGAGAGAGAGAGAGAGCGAGCGAGCGAGCGAGCGAGAGTGAGCTTAAAAGAGAGTAGAGCGTAAAAGATGGCGTGTGTGTGTGTGTGTGTGTTAAAGAGAAAGAGAGCGAGGGAGAGTGAGAGCGGGCATAACGGCTTCGAGTGCGTTTACTGTTACGCCGGCAAAGCTCGTGCACGAATGAAATTGAATTCACTGCCATCAGTCTGCCACAAGCTTGGCTCGCGAGCGGACGCTTCAACTCTGTAGTCGAACCCAGTCGTAACGAGTTTCTTAACTGTCGCGCCGTCTCGTCTTGTCTCGATCCCGTCGCTGGCTGCGTCTGCGCCAAGTGTTTCGTAATTTCGACAACGGCAGCAGCAACTGTTGCTGCTGGCTGGGCGAGCAACAGTTGTGCCAGTTTCTTTTATGCAGTTCGCTTTTCATACGCTTTTCATTTCGTGCGAATTTTCGTTGCCGCGTGTGGAAATGTTTTTCGTAATGGCCGTCTGCATGCATTGAAGTGTTGAAACTGCAAACGCGGCCAAGTGATGTGCGATACGCACGGTAGACCAGGACAACTGACGCAGCCACCAAGTGAGATACGAACTAGGCAGGATTATGAGATCGCATTTGGCCGTTTATCGTGCACCAGAAAACGCAAACGGTTGCCAGTTCGCTAGATACGCGCTCCACGGTCCACCAACGCGTCAACAACAGCAACATCAACAGCAACAGCAATCCCTACAGCCGCACGGACTTTGGAATGCTGCGCAGCCTGCCGCCTGCTATAATCTGCGTGCGCAACTGCATCATGGCATATACCATGCAGCTGTTGGCGCAGCAGCAGCGGTGCCACAGCCTCAACAACTGCTGGTCAATCAGCAGCGCATCAATGAGTGCGCCGGCATACCGCTCATATCGAATGCCTGTACTCACCTAACCCCAGCACAGCGTCATCGGCTGCTCCGCAAGTCGGGCAAACCGTGGCCGTCCGCTGGTGCACAGTCGATGTCCCAGCTGGCGGTGCATGCGCAGGGACAGCCGTTGCTCCAGAATATCAAACAACATCATGCGCATTTACATCACCAACAATTGTCGCAGCAATCCTGGCCGGCGCATGCTGTCAGCTATCAGCTGCCCATGCGCATAAATAATTTTCAATTGACGGACAAATCACGCATGTTGCGCTATCAGAATTCAGCACCTGCGGTGCTCAGTGCCCAGGAGCAACAGAAGACACTAAACAGCATTGGCAGCAACAACAGTAACAATGGCAGCAGCAGTAGCAGTAGCAGCAGCAGCAGCAGCAATAGCAGCAACAGCCATTGTGCTGGTCAGGAGCCAACGTCGTCCGTGACGGACACCTGTCTGCCGCGCATCATAAAGCCGCGCAAGCGTCGCAAAAAGGATCGCAAGCCCGCTAATGGTGTTTTGCTTAAAATGGATGCGGATTTGCAGCCCAAACTGCAACAGCAGCAACAACAGCAACAGCAACATCAGCAGCAACATCAGCATCAACATCATCAACACCATCATCATCCTCATCCTAATCATCATCAGGCTATTAACACAGGCGGCTATGCACAGTTGCTGCCCATGGCCAGAGACAGAGGCATGCAACATGATCATAGCCATGGCGTTTGCTTCTGCCGCGACTGCGATCCTTTGCGTTCACTGTGGGATTATCCGCTGCGCCGCTCGTTGTCAGATGCCTCCTCCAGCGGGCAGGGCGCAAGTAACTCGAGCAATTCGTCAACGTCCACGCACTCGGATAGCTCATGCGCCAGCTCGATTTGTTCACAGACTATGCCTAACACTTTTGATGAGACGGAACATTTTGCGCCCATCACCGGCGACAGCAGTCGCGCCGAAATTGTGGGCGTCATTGGCTCACAACGTAGCAGTCACGCCCACACAGCATCAGCAACGGCAACGCCAACTGCATCAGCAACTGCAACAGCAACAGCAACAACTCCGTCATTGTATCTGAGCGACTCGAGCGATTCAGGCTATGGCGACATCCTAAGCGGCATGAATATTGCCAACGATCTGTTTGCCAGCTGCTTTGGCAATGCAGCCGCTGCTAACGCAGCCGAAACGCTGCTCGACGAGAGCATCAACGAGATTTCGCGCAAGCTGATCGAAACATGCGCCGTAAACGAGCCACCACCAAATGAGGCGGACGGCAGCCGCAGCAGCAGCGGCAGCACTGACAGCGGTCTGGGCTGTCGTGGCGAGGGCATTGCTGGCGACAGTGACAGCTGTTCAGCATCTGCCAGCGACAGTGGCTTGGATAGTGCTGGCAGCTATAACTCCGAAGCGCTTGTCTTCAATTTTGAGCATTTGAATCTGATGGATACAAATTTTGTGACGCCCACGGCTCTGGATTTTCTTTTAGACTGCAACAACAACAAGAAAAGTAGCGACAGCAACATCAGCAGCAACAGCAATGCCGAATGCAAGGCAACGGCGCAGCAACAATTTTATAACAATTGCTTTGACTTGGTGTGGTGCAGCAACGGCAATGGCAACAGCAATGGCAACAACAGCGACAATATCGCAAGCCAAATGACAGCTGGCAAAGGCGGCGACAGCAGCGCCACACCCACAACTTTAATGCTGGGCACGGTTGGAAAATTGAAGCCAGCATTTTCCACCATCTCGTGACGATAAACTAATCACACATCAACGAAATCCAAACCAAAACCAAAAGCCCACGAAACCTTTTTCTGTTTTTTCTTTTTTTTTGTATTTTGGTTCAATTTCCCTGTTGTGGGATTTACGATCAGCACGCTTCGGCGTCGCATTGGAAACTTGAGCTAATTGCCAAACAGTTTTCATGTGGGTTGTGTTTGCGTGGGCGTGTGCGTTGCATAACCAAAACCGTTAACCCACAAATTAGGCGATTTTGTCAGCTGAAGAGAAATTGAAACGCAGCAGAAAAAAAAACATAAAAAAATATACGAGACATTGAAATAAATGCGCCATGGGCGCAACAACAACAACAACAACAGCAGCAACAATTGGCGATACGACTGAAGATGTCTACGCTGGAAACCTTGTAGATCTGTCTATATACACGAATATATATATATATATATATATATATATATATATATATATATATATATATATATATATATATATATATATATATATATATATATATATATATATATATATATATATATATATATATATATATATATATATATATATATATATATATATATATATATATATATATATATATACATAAATATATGTATGCATATGTATGTACATGCTACAACTTTCACTTTCACTGCGGCGGAATCGCTTTGTTTTTGCTCAGACAAGCGGCGATTCAACCACAAAGACAGCAACAACAATAATAATATTAATAATAACAACAACACGGCAATGGCAGCAGAAACAACAACGAAAACTCTTATGCAGATTTTTAGCCGCAAAACTAATAGAAATCGTGCCTTGACAAGAGGCCCAGCAAAAAAAATGTAGATGCGAAAACTACACACAGCTGCAACTGTGTGTAGATCTATCAGTTACACGCTATATACAGCATATATAATATATATATATATATATATATATATATATATATATATATATATATATATATATATATATATATATATATATATATATATATATATATATATATATATATATATATATATATATATATATATATATATATAAATATATCATAAGCAATGACGCATAGTTTGTACAAAAAGCTAAACATTTTCTGACAATTGTTTTAGTTTTTTTCTTCTCTTTTGTTATTTGTGCATAAATGTTTTGTATTTAAGGCTTTGAGGTTGACCCCAAAAAAAAAAAAAAAAAAAAAAAAAAAAAAAAAAAGAATTGACTAGCTTAAATCGGTGATCTATTTGTTAGACATAATTAGACAGCAACGTAAATAATTGGTCTAGAAAACTGTGGGCAATCAATTCAGTTATGCTTCAAGAAATATTGATTTTAATGCTTAGCATAAAAATGCGTATTTGTTTCACTTTCTTAGGCTTTTTGGTTTTGCTCTTTGTTTTCGTGACCTCGATTGTTTGCGTTGCTGCGCTAATAATTTGTTTCAAATTAAGTCACGTTCCTAATTAACGTATCTCTTATTTAAAATTTGTATTTTGGGCTTTTAAAGTTTTCGTATTCGGTGTGTTTCTTTATTAATAATAATATTTATTTTATAGAGCGCTACAAAGTGAACTTTTCTTAGTTATCTAAGTTATTTATATTTATTTTAATTTAAATAATATAGAATGCTGTTGAGACAAAGCACACGCAATGATCTCTGGCAAAAGTTGCACTCGAATCGAGTTAAGATCATAATAGTATATCTTCTCAATATATAGAAATACATCTAGGGTTGTATTTGCAATCGGAAATATACAATACTATCAGCATGAGTTTATTCTTATTTATTGTAAATATTGTTTTATTTTCATCACTTTTCGAACTTTTCAAAAAGTTAGCTTTGTGTGTTTTCTGATTTCATTAGCTTGTATTTCATTCTTTTTTTTTATGCTATATTTAAAGAAGTTTTTTGTATTTGACATTTATCATATATTTGCCAACATTTTATATTTTCATATCAGTTTTCATTTATTTCAAGTGAATATACGATTTTCGAATCATTCAATTGATACTGTGGTGGCGTTTTCAAGCTAAGCGAATCGTTTGAATACACTCAGCATTCATATATCTGAATATATTCATTATCTATAAATCTACGTTAACGTATTATGTATGCACTCGACTGAATCAGCACTCATTTGATATTGATTTTTGGGTCAGGCTTTTGTATCTTTGCAGCTGTTTTGCTGAAGGTTAGGGTTTGTCGGCTTATCAATGGAGCCGCGCTTTTTAATTTGTTAGACACTTTTTCCAATTATGCCAAGCTCTGATCACTGAGCATAAAATCTAAGACAACAGCAGCGGCGGCATCAGCAGCAACAGCAGCAGCAGCAACAGCAGCAGCAGCATCAGCCCTAGTTACCTGCTTATTTAGCAGTTGGCGCCGAGTAAAAGTTTTCGCCTTTTTTAATTAAAAGAAACTCACGAGCGCGCGTACAGAAATTGCATTGCTTGTCTCGAGTTTTCCATTGCTGCTGCTACTGCTTGGCATGCTGGAAAAATGTCACAGTTTTCCACGATCAAGTCGAGTTCCGGCCAATGGCGGGGCCGCCCGGTATGGTGCCGGCTGCTTTTGTTACCATTCCCCACATTAAAAGAAAAATTATTGCTCGCCACAAATTTATTTAATTAAGATTTTCACTAGCTTGTAATTGTAATTGTAATTGTAATCGTAATTGTGTTAAAATAAGCTCAAATGTATATCTATATCTATATGTCCATATGTTGTATACTCGTTTTTGCACAAATAACAAAATGATGGCGTTTTCTTTAATACATTATTATTATTATTATTATTATTATTATATACATACATACTTACATTGTACTTAAAATCAAACTCTCATTCCATTTAACTTTAAGCATCTTTATTAAGTTTTATTCTTGTTGCTCGCACAATACTGCAATTATTATTTATTTTGATTAAGCGCGAACGAGAGCTCAATAAAATATATAAATAAACGAAAGAAAAAGCAAACGATTGTCTGTGGAAAAGTGTTCAAACGAAAGGCAAAACGGCAAACGGCAAACGGCAAAAGGGGAAAAAAAAACTGATTACTGTTTTGATAGCCCCGAAAAGTTTGTTTTCCTCAGTGGCTCAGTCAGCCACAAGATTTCTAATGGAGCACGTTCGAGCCGTTGTCGACGGTTTCAAAATAAACAAATAGACAAACAAATAGGCGAGTCCGGAGAGACAGACAAATAAACATACACTACTCAACACTGGAGCAGCGATCTTGGAACCGTGGCTGCACTTCAGAATGAACTTTCCAAAACATTAGCCAGCCCAGCGAACAAACTATTTTTGTTTTTGTTTTTATTTTGGTTTTTTCATATGATTTTTACAGCCACCCAACTTTGAATTGCTGCGCAGACTTTGAACCACCTCTGCGTGTGTGTGTGTGTGTGTGTGTGTGTGTTAGTTATACGTGCGGCTACCTTTCACCTGGTGTCGCGTCTTTTTCCACTGAGAGCGGCGACGGCGGCTCTTATTGAAAATGTTCGCAGAGATCCGCTGTAACAACCGTAACTGGCGAATTAATTTCTTTTTGTGCGTCCGCAAATTGCCGGTCATTTGGCTAATTAATGTCTCTATTTTAGGTTTAGGGTCTCGTCATCATCTTCTATTCATTTTGCTACGATAATTGCTGACCGGCAATAGCAGCAGCAACCGCGCCAGCAGCAGCATAAGGCGGCTGAATCCTAAAGAGCCCGCTTATATTCTAAGTCGCTTCTTTCAACAACTTTGCTGACATCGACTTCAACTCTTCTCCTCTCTCTCTCTCTCTCTCTCTCTCTCTCTGTCCGTCTGTCTGTTTCTTTTCCTCTTTCTCTTACGCTTGCACAACCCAGTGCCGGCAATCGTCCAACCGTTTGGGACGCGCTTTGAGTGGGTCAGTGGATAATTGGGTCATTTGCAACACTGTTTGCGCCATCACACCGGCAACGGTCAAAGCCGGAGCCGCAGTCAAAGCCGGAGCCCCCCTCCCCAAGCGACAGCAAAGAGACGCCAGCCACTGGCTAATGTGTTTAGCTACGTCAATAAGTGCGTTGTCTCCTCCGTCTCAGCGTCTCGGTCGCCAGGTCGTGTTCTCGTCGCCGCCGGCCAACGGAGCGTTCCATAGTTAGCGTCGTCTTCTACAAGATATATGCTTGTTTCTGTTTATGTTTTAAGCTTCTACAAATTTAATTGTTACTGCATGCCCTTTCAGTTAGATTGCTTTAGTATTTTCATCACGTTTGCAATGCTCACAATTACGATTAAACGGATTTCGGTGTGAACTTTGTCAATGTTCTTGACTTCTTGTGAAACTGTTTTTCTAGGGAATACCATTAACATTATAAATGTATTGCAAGTCAAATACAAAGTATTGTAACATATATATTCAATAAACATTTTTTTTTATAGGGAATGCCTTTACTGAGTGCCTTATAATTTTCTTAGATATTGTTATATGTTATAGGGAGAACTATAAATATTTTGTAATATATTTTATTTGGTCTTATAGGGAATGCCTTTAAAGGTATACATGTAGTGAGTGCCTTTTAATTTCTTAAACTATTATCTTATGCATTATAAATATGCTAAGTGCACTTCATCTGGAGTAGTTTAGCTTTGTATTCAGTTTTACATAAATTTTTAACTTGCAATATGATTTCAAAAACAAAAAAGAAAAAAAATTAAAAAAAATGGTACTTTAAGTAGGCTTTCTCTCTTTCAGTTAATTAGAGTCAATCGCATAAGCTTAGGCTTGTAATGACGCAGTCGGTCATGCACAATATAGTGGGCCTATTGTCTTCTACTTTTCTCTAAAGCCTAAACTCTTATAGTTTTAATCTATTTAAAGTAATAGCGCTTGTTAGCGTATTTATGCTTTGGCTTTGGTTGATTTCTTAGCGGCTTATACCTGCTCTGCGAATCTTTTGTTCGCCTTTTTTTCAATGTTTTCGAATTGATCGCGAATTTTCCATTTGGCATGCATTTTTTCGCTTGCTTCGGCCAGCTGCAATTTCAATTTCTTGCTTTATTTGATAGATACAACGGCTTTTCCAATGAAATTGAAAGTTTTTTTTTTTATTTATTTTCCTGTTTGGTTCACTAGACCAATAGCCCAGTTGCGAGCTCTCAGGCCAAATAAAAGCCGGCTGCACCGCAAGCAAGCCAGACCAAAAAAAAAAAAAGGCCAAATGTCTACGAAAAAGGTTACGCAAAATGTCAAACAGTTAAGAATCTAACGGCCACAAATGTCATTATTACATTTATTTTCCACTTTTAATGTCGTCTGCTCTGTTCGTGTTGTTAGCTGTTATTGTCTACACTCATTCTTCTTCTTGTTCAGCTTCTTCTTCGTCTTGGAGCTGCTTCGTTTTTTGATTTGCACAGACATTTTGCTGCTGAAGTTTTTGAGGCCTTTACCTGTCCGCATCGGAGCAGCTATCATGGCCATAAAGTGCTACTTAGAAGTAGTCGGTAGATCTGTGCTTTACCTACCTGCTAGACAAAGTATCGTGTCTATATGTAGGTGTTTCTGTGTGTCTGTATGTAAGTCAGTTTATCATGCTAGTGCTGCTCTTTTATATATCTTTGATATTTCCATTTAATTAATACCATTGAAGAAAGCGGTAAAGGCTGTATATGTAGCAGGTGTCGTGGCTAACTATATAAAATATAGATTTTGTATTGACCAGGATAACGAGTTGAGGTGTTATCTGTATCTGCATATACATATAGGTATATGCATATGTATCTATCTATCAAAATTGATTATTTTTTATTAAATTTCATTTAATTACTATCGATAAATATCGATATTTAACTATTTTTCTTACCATTAACACTAGTGGCTATATAGAACTATATTGGGATATTCTAGCTAAGACTATGTATAGTTTTATTTGTTTTCTTTCAAGTCATATCTTGGAGCATCTGTTATCTGGGTTATGTTGCTTGAGAAATCAACATTGAACCGAAATTCTTAAATTAAAACCTAGAAACAAGAACATTGTTATCGACACATCTTGACTGAGCAGTAGAAATCTAATAAAGAAGCAGAAGTAAGCTCAGAAATGTTTAGCACGTTTCAACGATAATTAGCAAAGCAATTAACAAGAACATACAAAATTATGTGGACGACATGTGAAACTCAACGTCCCAACATAGAACTATGTATGCTAAAGACAAAATAGGCCAATATTACAATTTTTAGATGAACTATTTATATTTGTAATAGATTGAAAGACTTCTGAAAAGTAAAATATTTTATAAAATCACTAAATTTCTTTAGGTTTCTTATTGAAGTGTTTGTTTATGTTTCGGCTTATTTTCATTTCATTTTCTAGTTTTATTTATATAAATTTTTTAAGTTAAATCTAGAGTTGATTATATAAAGACATAACCGATCCATCTATACTCATGCTAATGCTCGCTGCTTGGCAATTGTTGTTCGATGTGCCATTAGCTTGATGAAATCATTCGCATTCATATGATTGCATCTAATGTCTTTTTCTTTTGACTGATGCCTGACGTAAAGCCCATGCAAGAAGAAGCCATGAAGAAGAAGCAGACGCTACACTCACTCTTTGGTCTACACTGCTGTGTTGAAGATGGTGTTAAAACTTCGGTATCAGACATTTGGACTCTTTGTGCTTCATATGTGGCTGTTGTTGTTGTTGCTGTTGCTGTAGTGGCAACTCTTTGTTGTTGTTGTCACGAAATGAGCACAACATGAATTAATTTTTTACGTTTTTTCTGCCTTTTTTGTTGTCTTCTTTTCTTTTTGTTGGTTACAACGGTGGCTGTACAAATTTTGTTTCTTTTATGTAGGTTTATAGCCAGCGAACGTTGTTGTTGTTGTTGATGTCAGCGTTTTTGTGGCGTACTTGTTGCCGCTGCTGCTGTTGCTGCTGCTGCTGCTGCTGCTGTTGCTGCTGCTGCTGCTGCTGCTATAACTGTTACCTAATCGTTTAATTGGCTTAAGCCAGTTTTGTGCTTTTATATTTAATTTAATTTTGATGACAATTTATGCTTTGTAATGCATTTTAAACGCGTCAGCGCCAAGTACTTCTTCTTCTTGTTATTGTTATTGTTGCTGCTGCTGCTGCTGCTGCTGCTGCTGCTGGTGATGATGATTTATTGGAGCACATGCTACGAACCGGTATTTATAACTGCAACAACACATAATATTAGTGCCAAAAATGCGAGCGACAACAATAACAATCACAAAAAGTAATAATGTCATAAAGTCATAAAAGAAATAGCCGGGTAACTGATTCATTAATTGGAACGACGGGCGTGCACAGACCTTTACATTTAGCTCTCTTCGCAGCCCGCTTCATAACTGAGTCAGCCAACTGGGCTCCCCTGACTGTTAACTGTGTTTATTTTTCGTTAGCTCATTATTATTGTTGTTGACGATTACAAAATATGTGCATAACTTAATATTGGATTTTGCGCTGTGTCATTGCACACTTTTGTCTAGAGAGTATCTAAATTCTGTCAGAAATGTTGTGTGGTTTGTTAGTTATGAGTTCTTAGCTGGAGCTGAGTATATTCAGTTCCTGTATATATTATATCTCATAATATATTATCGTATTAAACACTTGTCCACTTGTAGAATTTCAATATATTTCTAAACTTATTTCTATATATATTCCAAATTGAAATATTCAAGATAAAATATTTATTTTTCTTTTTGAATTCAATTTGTCGTTTCGTTTCCGCAACATTTCTTATAAATATGCAACAACATAAAATTGGAAATGTTTATTTTTAGGTTTTAGCAGAATTTGTATCCACACTTTTTTATTATTATTATAAAATCATAAATTTTATGTTTTATTAATTTCTGTTTTTTTTTTCTGATTGGTTTTTGAAATGATTACAACTTCGACTTTCGTCAATTGTACGATATATGTATACGTATATATATATATATATATATATATATATATATATATATATATATATATATATATATATATATATATATATATATACGTATATATCTGATGAATATCTAATTTAACTATTCGCTTTGCTGATATGCTATTGACTTTATGCTGAAGAAATCTCAATAAAAAAGCAATGTCCATTATCAACTCTTTAGGTCATTCCTTTAATGACAGTCAGAAGTCCAACTTAATAATGACATTTTACGTAGATAACGTTTCTTTAATTATTCCAATTTGATTTAATGAATGACAGATCAAAGTAATCCAAACTCGCTTTTATATCTAATACGCTGATCCTTACTTTCTTTTGTTTTTAATCTGTACGCAGTATGTCTGCCTCGAGCACACTCCCTAGATAATTGCCTTCGCATTAGCTTCGCCTCTTTGTTGAGTTAATGTTGTTTTTATTCTTTATATGTATACAAACGATTATTATTATAAAATTATTATTATTATTGTTATTATTATTACCTAGCTGTTTATGTGAATTGTGTTTTGTGTTTTTTCGTGTTGCGGAAGTGGCTCGTAGCCCGTTTTCGTTTTCGTTTTCATTTTCATTTTCTGTGTTTCTTATCAAGGTTGTTGTTGCGTAAAAGGAAGTGCAAATGATTAGAAAGTTGAATGAGCAGACGCTAGGGCAAAATAAATCATGTACCTGAGATGCATACGAGGGCAAATTTAAAAGTTTCACCACAACAAGAGAAAAACGGGCTCAACTTTTAATTTGCAGATGACTATTATAATCGAGCTTCAGTGATTTGAGCAAAGCTCACACGTCTTTACATCCACATTCAATCAAGTCTTGCATTTAGTTTAGTCCGATACATAAGATTTTACGTTGATCTTTACGTTAGTATAGCTAGGTTTGTCTATATTTGATTGGATTCACACGTTACTAATGCTTAAGTTGTCATATCGAAAACATTTCTCTTCTAACGCATGGTCGAAATGGCATTACATAAAGTCCTAAGTATAAGAGTATATCAATACTTAGCCAAAAGTTATGCGCTAAATAGTTAATTAATTTGATTCACTCTGTCTTGAAGTTAACTCTGGACCATGGATCCGTTTTTTGCACACTGCATATATATGCCAGACCAGATATAGTGTTACAGCGATACACTCATTAGCCACATACATACATCAAGCACTTTCTGTTGTGCTGCTTTCCTTTTCGCATATAAGGCAAGCCATTTTAAATGCCAATTTGTGACTTTAAGGGTTGCCCTCGCGTAAAAGTTTTCGCTTTGTTGGGTGTTTTGCAATAGCGGCAGGCTGTTTGCTGCATCCATTGCCCAGGTCCCAGTGCCAGTCGCAGCCTCGCTGTTGCTTGCTTTCCAATTGGGGGAGAAAGTACGCGCAAAAGAGCTGAAAGTGGATCAGCGACAGAAAAAAGAAAAAAAAAAAAAAAATAAAATAATAAACGTAACCAAACCGCGTGGCAGCATCGCGTGAGCCCCAGACGCAGATGCAGCCACCGCAACAGAAACAGCAAAAGCAACAACTCCTACAAAGATGCCAAAGTTGTCGAATGAAAGCCCACGCGAATGCGTCGTCCGGTTGCTCGCTCGTGTTGTTGCACCACCAACACAGCAGCAGTAGCCGACGCAGCAGCATCCTCAATGCATCAGCTATCAAACCAGCAGCCAGCAGCCAGCAGCCAGCAGCCAGCAGCTAGCATCCACCGTCCATCGTTCACAATTCGTGTCTGCATAATCATGGAGCGGACTCTTTCAATTGATTTTCCATGTGACGCAGCACAATTTGCTTGCCGGGCCGGACCGGACCGGACCGGACCGGGCTGAGCCGGGCTTATTTTGTAGACTTTGAATATGGCGCTCACGATCATCAGTGCGAGGAGCCATTCAGATCTGTGAGAGTCTGACAAGTCAGTAAGTTGGCAGTCAGTGAATGCACGAGGGTTGCCAATTTAATAGTTCCTATCAATTAGGTTAGTTAATTGATAACTAATATAGATATTACTTACAAATTGGCTACGCATAGTTAAAGCAGCTGAATTTATAAGCTGCTTGGCCTACAGCAAAGCTCTGCAAACTCTGATCATTTAATTGATATGAAGAGCAAGCCCAAAGAAGTGATCCTAGAATAGAAGGACAAATATTAGAAAGATAGGTCTATAGATCTATAGACAAAGTCTGACAATGCTCAGGCAACGATTTCTGAACATGATTCTGGTATGTCTCCAATGAATCGGTTTTATATTTTTAATGTTTGCTGTTTCTCAAAAATAAAATCACTTTTATCATTTGTTATTGGCATGTTTAGCTTGAAAATGCAATAGGTTGCTTAGTAAACTTCTCAAGGCACAAAAACTAGCTTTGAATTTTTAGAGAATATAGAATTCCTCAAACCGACATAGTAAAAACACAGGTAACCAGTGAAACTTTATATCGAATGTTGCAGACTGTCCCAATGTAATGCATTTTTGATCTTGTTTCAGATGTTTACTAAATAGTTGATAATGTTGCTGAAAGAGTATTTAAATTTGTCACATACCAAAGTTGGGTGTTCTTTCGTGTTGTGCTTTTAAAATTGAGCTGGAAATATGGCTTGCAACATTTTTTTTGGGTAACTTTATAATCGACACATAATTGATTTCAACTTGTTGCTGAATAAACGACCCTCGTGTCGTCGAAGTAGTTGCAGCCGTGGGCCACTTAACACTCGGCGACTGGGGGACTGATGCAGCCTCGATGCAGCATGTTATATGAAAAATGCTGTTCAACTGGTTTGTGTGTTGCGTTTGCCTTACACGGACGGGACGTCTTTCTCTCTCTCTCTCTGTCTCTGTGTTGGTGCTTGTGTGTGCGTGTGTGTGTGGAGTGCACCTTAAATTCAGTTTCATTATTATGATTTCAATGCAAGATTGGGTTTTAGTTGTAGCAGTCGCTGCGATCAACTGGCGGCCAACGCCATTGAACATTGGCAGTCATTTGCAGTTGATGTTGCTGCTGTTGCTGTTGCTGTTGCCACAAAAAGTGGTGCAAATGAAACGGGTTATCTAATTGCAGTTCAAACTGTGGCAAGTGGCGAGTTGACTTTTGTTTTCTATTCAGAGCAAGCCTTCTCCACATCGACATCGTTGTCGTCGTTGTCGTCGTCGTCGTCGTCGTCATCGCATGTTGTGATCGCATGTTGTGCATACAAAATGTTGTCGAGCTGCTGCTGGGAAAGGAAGGGTCGGGTTACAGGCGGCAGCAACTGGAGCCAAAGCCGTTGCCAATGCCCAAGCCAGCGATCAGGCTACCCGACTTGAGTTGGTGTTGTTGTTAATCGCACCAAATTTCAATTTGAATTTCACTTTCTTTTTCGATACGCTCACTTGGGTTTTTGCCTTTCGAACTTTTGTTTTTTCTTCTTTCTTCTCTCTCTCTCTCTCTATCTCTCTCTCTTCTTAATTTCTTTTGTTTGGGAATGCAGCAACAGGCAACGACCATGAAAAATTTTTTGTAGAAAGGGCTGTGGTGACCATAAAAAAGTAAATATCTTATTGTACCTACCAAAAGATCAGACCCGATATTTGTTATATAAATGTTTAAATGATCTATATTATATTAAAATGATTGTCAATATGTGCAAAAGATATGCGAGCTTAATAAGATATGTTATAGCGATATATTACGTCAAATATCTGTTGTAATATTCAAACTTTATTGTAGATGAATTTTAATATATTTATATGCTGGAAATATAGAAGAGGAGATAGTTACATATCTTTGCTGTTTAGCAGACCAAAACAAATCAATGTGGCTATAAGACTTTTAAAATTTGCTTAAACAGCTTGGTGAAATCCAATCCGACGTTATCCTTGAACCGAATCTGTTTTTCTCCAAAAAAAAAAAATAATAATAACTTTTCCATGCACAAACTCAACAGTATTCGTATAAAAAACAATTCGTGACAAGTTTCGAAACTACATTTTGATTATTGAGGAAGTTTCGCAGAACTTGGTAATTCTAGTTGAATATACTTTACAGTGTTCTCTGAGTTATAATTTTTAATAAAGCTATAGAAGGAGATCAACAATATTTTTCTAGCTTTAAACTAGTGGAATTTTACTTTTAATCATTTAGTTTGAAGTGGATAATTGATTACGGATAGACAGTATAAAACCAATATACTCTTTTCATTTATGTAAGATGTACATATATGCAGTTAAATATATTTACGAGTTGCCAGCATGTTAGTCAGAATGAGATACAAACCCCAGTTACTCACTGAAAGGAATACCTCTTAGAAGCTATGACACATGCCAAAACAGATGAGTCTTTAAAAATCGATTCATTCTTCTGTTTGATGTTTCAACTTTTTTGTGTTTAGCAAGTGCCACTTGTTTTATATGTATATTTGACAGTTTTGTTTTGTAACCCATTTATCTATGAATAGTCATGTTTGTGTGCTCAAGTTTTTCACACCCCCGCCAAAACCTGCTGTTTCAAAAAGGAAAAAAATGCTGTCTGTTTTTTTCCTCTGGTAATTACTTATAAGTTTGGCAAAATTATTCACGGTGATGTACGTGTGTGGGCGTTGTTGCTGGTAAAAGTTTCGTAATTGTGCGCTACTCTAAAAAAAAAAACCAAAAAACTGAGTCAAATAGTTAGCATTGAGTTTGTTGCCAAAGTATTTTGTCAATTGTTTTTTTTTTTTTTTATATTATTTAGTTTCTATAAACATTTCTAAACAACCACAAAAACAATATTACATTTTTGTTTTTTCTTTATTTAATAATTTGTTGTATTTTGTGAAACCATAAAAACATATATAAAAAACTACCGAGGAGTATCCTCCGCAAGCTGAACAATTAAAATGCAATACAAATTCTGTTAATGTGGATGTTAGAGGCAGTTTAATGAACGAAAGCCAATAATACCTACGTTAAAACAAAACACAATCGCCCAACAGTCAAAGCAACAACAAAATTATGAAAAATCACAAAGTTTATTAAAAAAAAAAAAAACAAAAAAAAGTAAAAACAAATAAAAAAGTAGTGAAAGTTTTTCATCGTCTTTCGTCCGTTTGCACAAAATTAACAGAAAAGCAAAATACGAAAAACAATCGTAGTGTCTTCCAAATCAAAACAAAACAAAATTCAAACTCACACACTAGACGAAGTGAAACAAAAGCGAAAAAGAAAAAAAAAACAACTGCGACGACGACGCTACCTGCTCGTGAGAGTCAACCTGAGTACAAAGAGCGCGCGATCAGCTGCTGAGCAGACAACAGCAAGCGACAACAACAACATTAGCAGCAAACTGCAGCAACACGTTCCACACACACAACGTACGCAGCCACACTCACGCATAACGGCGCGAAATAGGCAGGCGATAATAGAATTGGCAAGCAGAAGCGATAGCGAAAATAGCTGCAACATCCCCGAAGAAAATGTTGTAAGCCGCTGCAACAGCTTCAGCGGCAGTTGACGGCAACAAAAACGGCGAATAACAGGATTAGTGGTGGCGGGGTGGCACGCTGCATCGTTGCCCTCCCACACCCGCACGCGCACCCAAAGTCACAGGCGCAGGCACAGGTCACAAGCAGTTGGAGAAACCCAGGTAGAGTCATAAATACAACGCCAACGACGCCGCCACCTGCCTGTCTGCCTGCCTGCCATTTGCTAGCGAACTGAAGGCGGAAGCTATTTGATTGCTTTTGCATGTCACTTTCACCGCTCGCGAACACGATCGCAACAACTACAATAACAGTAACGGCAGCGAAGAAGAGATCGCAGTGTGTCAGTGGGGTGTGCGACAGTGTATGTGTGTGTGTGTGCGGGTGTACGGGCGCTAATTTCATAATCGTCTCTTTAACTTTTTCCTCCAACCATTTCATTGAATATGCGACTAACGTTTGCTCTCTTTTTCCATTTCTTTACAGTTACCGTCAATCCACCGCCCCAGAGACCATGGCTGCCGCTCGCCAAGCCCAACAAATCGCGACCAGCCTGTAAGTAACTGTTTAAATCGTACGATAAGACGATTAGCAATTACTTTCCATACATAGCACTTTTCAAAAATTGCGCAGTTGTATTAATAGACAAGCTAAATGCAATCGCGTGCATTTTTAAGCAAAAGCTTAAAAAAATAGGAATATTTATATATCGATATCTTATGTATCGATATTCAGATCATCGTTACTTCAAATTAAATGCCCAGGTCTAGCTCACAATCGCTTCATCTATATATACACAAATATAAATGAATTGCATGTATAACATCGCTTGTCTATTTTACGCTATTCTTCAATTTGATTGCATCTCAATCGTTTGGATACATAAATTAAATACCTAAAATAAATAAAAGCCAAATACTGTCATGTATCAATTTTAACTATGATCGGTATCCATATATAATTAAGCATATACCGGAAATTAATTAAATTAGATTCATATGTTAACGATACGCTTTGTACAATTGCACAATTCGTGATCTAGATTTCTAGATATGTTTTACAATGCAGAAACTACTAGGTTCATAATATAATTCAGCCTGATCTATAGGAAACATAAATATTATACTGTAAAATATTTTCAGGCATATTTACGGTTATGTGTTATAATGTCCTTTGTGAGAAGTATGCGACGCGGCAAATGTACGGATATTGTCCATCGTGGGCACTAGACTGGCAGTATCGGAAGAAGTCTATTATCGATGAGATAAGGCATTATGCCGCGGATATAATTAGCTTGCAGGAGATCGAGACAGAACAGTTCTATCACTTTTTCCTGCCCGAATTGAAGAACGATGGATACGAGGGCATCTTCTCACCAAAGTCGCGCGCCAAGACTATGTCCGAGATCGAAAGAAAATACGTTGACGGATGTGCGATATTTTTCCGAACATCAAAGTGAGTCAAGTTGAAGTTGTGATTTGAGAGAATGAAAAAATTGCATTTAATTTCAGATTTACGCTGATCAAGGAGCACCTAATTGAATTCAATCAGCTGGCCATGGCCAATGCGGAGGGCTCGGACAACATGCTAAATCGTGTGATGCCCAAAGATAACATTGGTCTGGCCGCCTTGCTTAAAGTGAAGGAAACGGCCTGGGAGCCGATGTCCGAGGTAACGCAGATCTCACAGCCGCTGCTCGTGTGCACCGCCCATATACATTGGGATCCCGAATTCTGTGACGTCAAACTCATACAGACCATGATGCTGAGCAATGAACTAAAGACCATCATTGACGAAGCCAGTCACAGCTTTCGTCCGGGGCACAAAAACGACTCGAACAGTGTTCAGTTATTGCTCTGCGGCGATTTCAATTCATTGCCAGACTCGGGCGTGGTGGAGTTCTTGGGCAAGGGGCGTGTTGCAATGGATCATTTAGACTTCAAAGACATGGGCTACAAGCTGTGCCTGCAACGGTTACTCTCCAATGATACCAACGAGTTTACGCATTCCTTTAAGCTTGCCTCCGCCTACAGCGAGGATATTATGCCGCATACCAACTATACTTTCGATTTTAAGGGCATCATTGATTATATATTCTATACAAAGACCGGAATGGTGCCGTTGGGCCTGCTGGGACCTGTTTCCACCGACTGGCTGCGCGAGAATAAAGTGGTTGGTTGTCCGCATCCGCATATACCCTCCGATCACTTTCCCCTCCTGGTGGAACTGGAGCTAATGCACACTGCCAGCCAGCAGGCGCCACCTAATGGGTTGATCAATCGACGGTAGCAATAGACACGGCGCGGTAGGCCAACGAATATGGTGACAACGACAACAACCAGCATTCGGACAGCCTCCGGCAGCGGCGGATCGCTGCAATTCAGTTACCGGGGACGCAGCAGCAGCGGCAACAGCATTAGCATTAACTCCAGCAACAATCAAAACAACACCATCAACAACAACAACAATAACATCAACAGCAGCCACCGCCCAGCTACCCATGGAACAATACGCAAACCGCAAACCACGCCAACAATCTGATGAGCCCAAATAGGGAAAGAAAAAAACGTAACACAAAAGAAAAACACAACATACCTCTTTTTCCCCATCAATCACCAAAAACAAAGAAAATACGACCAATTTCAACGTCGAGGGCGCCGTTCATAAATAATTCAATTATATTCACTTATGAGTTCTAAGATGACGAAGTTTTAGACGATCCGCTACTTTGTGCGCTGGCTCGTCAAGTGCGTTCACAATGCGATCCCCCATAGCGGATGATAGATAGTCCACAAATTCGATCATTTATGCTATGGAGGGTCTATGACACGCACACGGAGCAGCGGAGCTGTCAACAAACATAATTTACTTGCTGCTCTTACACGCCGCGTTTCTCGTTTTATTTTATCAATTTTAGTTTCAGTTTTAGCATCGAATAAACTATATAAATACACATAATTAAATTACGGTCTTGTAAAACACAACATGTAGCATATTTCATAAGCTGTCTCGCAAACATATACATACAAACAACCACATACATACATACATAATAGACACGCAACAAAAACAAACACAAAATAAGCTAACTTTAAGTAAAAAATTCAAAAAAGAAGAAACTATTTTGTAAAAATTAAGAAAAAAAAACAACAAAGTAACAAAAAAAAAGCAGATTCAAAAATACAATTGATGATAATTTTCAAAATTGCCTTAATTCGCAAACAATAACTGGGCCACAGAAATGATTACATAAACTATATATACATACAAACATTCATATATATTCATATATATCATAATAACGTTGAACGAATACATACATAGTTGTTGTAGAGAGCTGCGTTCTTAAAACATAATGTACATTCAGATTTATGCATATATATATATATATATATATATATATATATATATATATATATATATATATATATATATATATATATATATATATATATATATATATATATATATATATATATATATATATATATATATATATATATATATATATATATATATATATATATATATATATATATATATATATATATATATATATATATATATATATATATATATATATATATATATATATATATATATATATATATATATATATATATATATATATATATATATATATATATATATATATATATATATATATATATATATATATATATATATATATATATATATATATATATATATATATATATATATATATATATATATATATATATATATATATATATATATATATATACTACATACTATATCAATATAAGCTACAGATACAGTTTACACAGTTACGAAGTCTGCAATTTTGAACTAAGAAATTACAATAAGACCATAATATAATAGTAAATATACAAAGAGTTGACAGGACAAAATAAATATATATATATATATATACATGCATTGTGTATATACAATCTATATGAGAGCAGCAACAAATTCTAAATATTGTTAACACGAAGTATAATATCGTATAATCAAAGACAAAGAAAAAGAAACACCAAACGAGCAGCATACGTACAATTTTTCAAAAGATATACCACTTAAAATGTAGCAATAGCAACAATAATAAAACATGCGATAAGATAAAAAATGATAAAAAAAAAGAAACAAAAAAAAAATCGGTTTGACAGCAACAACAGGTTCAATATAGTGAATATTAAATGTATAAATCTTGACAAAAAATCAAATTGATCAATTTCATTCGACTTGATTACAAAATCAATAATGAAAAAGAGAAACTGCGATTGGATTAAAAAGCAAACATAAAAAAATCGAATTACAAATATATTTTATTTATGAAATGCAATAATAGTACAAACAGGTTATATTGTCAAATTATCTTCGCTAAGGGCTGGCTTCTGCGGCAAATGGAAATGCAGGTCCAATAGCATTTGCTACTTGCAATTTGGCATTGATAGCTCCCCAAAGCTCGGGATTGCCATGCTGCAGTGTCTGCATATTGCCAATAATGTAGAGCCCCCAACGAGCGCGCGAAAGGGCCACGCAGACGCGATTCGGCAATCGGAGAAATCCAATCTGTCCGGCCGGATTGCTGCGCACCAGCGATAATAGAACAATGTTTGCTTCCAGGCCCTGGTAGCTATCCACACTTGTGACCAAATATTTGTTTTGCCTCTTTTTACTTAGGAGTGATTTAATATATTCAATTTGGGCATTGTAGGGCGATAGTATCACAATGTTGCTGGGATTATGTCTCAAATGTTTCATTAGATTCGCCAACTCCTCTGCTTCGTGCTTGTTTATGAAGGACATGTCCATCTATAAATAGTAAAAATTTCATTAGCAGGAAATTCAAAGTAAATAATCATAATGATAATAAAAGCATTCAAACCATCTGCTCCTCAGGATAGGCGTGATTGACAAAGTACATGTTTTTTGCCATTTTTGGCACATTCCCGTAAGCATTCACAGAATCATCGGTGATTAGATTATCATAGAATAAGGGTACCAGGAGCTCAGCAATACAACTGCGCATACGATACTGTACATTGAGCACACTTGCGGGAAATTTGTGTGTAATGAGACGCTCGAAGAGCGACACTTGCAGTCCCTGCTGCGTATAATTGCCTGTGTGTGGTTGCAGTTGCTTGTGATCGCCAATCAGTATAACGTGCTCTGTGTAAGGCGTTAGGCATGCCAGGATATGCGGTTCAGCTATCTCGGCGGCCTCCTCAAAGATGAAACACTTGCTTTCAAGCAGACGGAATAAAAAGTTGAGCCGTGCCGCACATGAAGTTGTCATGGCTAGCAGAGCCTTATCGCGTGCCTGATAAAACTGAAATATTGCGCGCAGTGTATTGATCTTTTCGGCAACCAGCTGCAATTGCTCTTGTGTTGACTGTATCAGTAAATAAGCTGGCTCGGAGCCATCAAAATCGGCATGCAAAGTCTGCAATCGCTCAAACTGTTCTTTAAACTCGCACTTGACCAACCACCATAGCCGCTTAAGGCGCGGCGGCACCAGTTGATCATCGGTCATTGCGCGCACATTATATTTCTCGATTTCTGGCAAACGTGACTGATTCCCAAAGCGTACAATGCTGTCCGTATACTGGGCGGCCTTCAGCAAGAACTTATCCAGCGAGTCATTTGTGTAGGTCAGCACAATTATGGGCCCCGATTTAAGACGTTTGGCATTCTGCAACAGTGTGTTGACCAGCTCAACGGATAAATGTGTTTTGCCCGTGCCCGGTGGGCCTTGTATAAGGCAGAATTCGTTGCGAAGAGCAGCACCCAAAGCCGCACGCTGTGATTCATTCAGTTTCGTCTCCAGTGGCGGCTCAGGTGACGTGAATGGCGTTTTATTATAAGTTAACTGGACATCCGGCCGGATATAAGCCGGTGGCCGTATATTAACCTACGAAATTGCAACGATTAATGATTTTATATTTATATATAATTTATAGTACCCCACTTACCTGGCCGTCGACTATGTAGCGTCGCATAGGAAAGTTATCCGCGTTGCAGGTACTTAGATAATTATGGACACGCAAATACGGTTCAAAGAACACCGGCGTCTCGAACATGATTAACGGCTTGCCATAGATATTACCAATATTGTACTGCTTGGCAATCTCCACGCTTAACTAAAGCATATTTTAGTTAATAAATTGGTCATCAAAGGGCAATGAAAACAAACTTACATATCCCTGTCGTAACATTTTGTGGCTTGTATATGCTACAGTGGCCAAAATAAGATTATCGAAATCATAACTGGTGGTGAAGCACAGCAACGCTCCACCCTTAACATTCCTTAGGTACTTGATTTCCTCTTGTTGAGGTGCCTTTAATTGCATGAAAATTAGACTATGTCGCTCCGCCTCGACAAATATTGGATTCAATATTAACTGTGTCTCTGGGAAAAGTAGATGTTGCGCCACCAATTCGTCGACATTATTCTTGGAACGAAGACGCTGTACATATTCACGCAGTGGTTGCGTAAAGTCCTCGCAAAGCAGTTGACGTTGCCCATCTATATAGCGAGCAATGTCGACAGAATCGAGTGGAGGCGCAATATTGGTTTCGGTATCGACGGCATCAGTTCGTAATAATTTATCTAGATTGGGATATATTTCGTTCTTTACATGTATGATGCTGGGCAGCACCTGTAAATCCCTGGCGAATTCCACACACAACGGATGTTCTAATAGTTGAGGTATGTGACAACTAACTATCAACGTTTTGAAATACTCGATTAGCTCGTATCCAGATTGTTGCAGTTTGCCCATCCTGTGAGCGCGAATGAGCAAATTTTTGATGCCACGCAACAGCAGTTGAGTTTCGTCATCTAAACTGTCATTGGAACGTGGCTTAAAGACTTTCAGTGCAATGTGTTTAATGCGCTCGAAGAGCACCGATTGCCTGGCAAAACCAGAGAGGAATTGATCATCAAAACCGCCCAACTCCAATTGACAGAGTATCGACAGTATTTGCACATATTGAGCAACACGTTTCAGAGAATCATTGGGCATTATCTGATCCTTGAAGAGATCACGATGTCCGCACATAAAGTAAAGAAACATTTCGAGTGCCGTCAAATTTAGTGCCTTAGCAAACTCAGGAGTGGTAAAACGAACTGAACTCTTAGGCTCTTGAACGGCTTCCAAACTCAATTGTTGCAGATAATTATCTATTTGACAATGATATATATTATATTATATTAAACTTTCTATTTATATTTATGCGCTTACCAGGTGTGCTGCAAAAGTCAATGTGCTCCTCGTGTGTCTCATTGTCAACTTGTTGCTTTAGCTGCTGCTGCAGATTTTGCACCAGCTCGTCCTCGTCCTTGTTGTACCAATCATCATCTGAATCAGACATGGCAGAATTTCTTGTGTACGTGGTTCAAGCTCTGCAAATTAAATGGGAATACCGGCTTTCGTATGCAGTTTTAGAGTTGCCTATCTTTTCACTTAGATAATAGTGATGTGCCATGTTTCGATGAAAATATTGATAGTAAGTATTTTTCAAGTAGTTCATGAGTGCGATAATGCTTTTGAAAATTGACTTTTCTTCCAAAGTTGTCAAAATAATTTTGCATTTTATTTAATAGCAGTTTATGAACTTCCACTCAATCTAAGAAATAAACTTTTTAAGTAAACTTTGCATATCGTAATTTGTGTGTCAACAAATATAATACCTCAGCGAATTTGCATATAATCATTTTTTTGATATATTGGGTTTAATAGTTTTGGTCACACATAAATCTGTTTATTGCGATCTTTGATGTGTGCGCGGAATTTATAGATTTGATAAAGTTTATTCAAAGATTTCGTATAATACAATAATAAAGAAAAGCAAATGTCAAGTAAGTATATCAGAACACTTATTTTTTTTCGCTGCAGCAAGTACAACAAATTATTTTTTATTTATATATTATCTTTTATATTATCCACTGCATATTTAAAGTTCAATTTGTATAACGGGGAAAAACTGAATAGAAGCAAACATAATGGTAGAGCTTTTTGGAGAAGACTACGACTGCTGGGATTGGTTTCAGGCCGATAAAGAAAAAATATTGCGCAGCCTAACACGCAAAAATGCCAACGACAAAAAAGAGGTACAGGGCCACAGACGTTATTATAAGTTTTGGCACCATACTAAAGTGGTGGTGCCATCCAAAATTCCAACCGATGGGCTTCAGGAGATCCTTAATCTGCAGCCCTTGGGCATGTTTCTCTACTTAGCCACTGAAATCGAGCCAAACTTCTTTTGCGATCAAATTGGACCAAATGATAATATCGATCGTGTATTAATTTATACGCGCATTTTGGTTACTTTGTGCGAACTCGAGTTGCCTGGCTTTCACAATGAAATGCTAAGTAAATTTGCTGCGTGCACTCCACTTATTGAACACTACGAAGAATTAGTTCGTAAATTGTGCACTAAAAGCTTTCGCACTATGTGGACGGATATGAATCGTGTGGATAGTATTATTAGCAATATGCAAACACTTTTGCTGCAAGCTCAAAGGGCTGGCGTTCTGGATGACAACGGCATGGAAATCTTATTTAAAATTTGGACTAACTTGAAGAACAATAATAATCCAATCATAGAGGAGCGTCCGATATGCCGAGAGTTTCTAAAACAGCTAAATAGTCTGTTTGTTGTTGATCTCGATGTATTAACGGAGCTAAACCCGGCAGCTGAGGTAAGTTTGTTTACATAATAAATAACATCTAATCTATTTTATTTTTGTCAGATATACCCAAGCCTAGAAGAACTTAAGTTGTGGCTTAAGAGGAATGACGACACCTGCGTCCGTGCTGCGAAACTTGCGATAAGCTACATTAGTACAACTCAGTACATAAATAGTCAACGCTTGTTTCTTCGCCAGCAATTTTTACTGCCGCTTCGTGAGTTGGTGCGGCTGCTGCATCGTAAGCGCCGTATCCCGAATGTGCCGCTTCAAATTGCTTTGGAGGAGGTCCAAATTAAGCAGAATAAGCATTTTCTAAATGCTCATAGCAGCAAGCTGCTATTTGTTGATGTTTTAGCTGCGCAGCGTAAAAACTCATCTGATCAGAATGTTCAATGTGAGAAGTCTTTAGAGGAGACTTTGTTAAAGCTGAAAAATGGAGCTCTACTCTGTTTTACAACGAGCTACGATTTTGATAATCTTATACTGGCAACTTTGGTCAGTACTGATGAAAAACAGCTCCATCTAGGCTACGTGAGTACCCAACAAATAAAACTCGACAACTTTCATATTATATGTATATAATCTATCTTTCAGATTGCTATCACTATAGTGGATCAGTTCAACATTGGCAACATTTATGGCAAATCTTTCATCATGTTTGAAACACCAGTCTACTTTGAGCCTTACCAAAAGGCCTACAGATATTTGACCAACAGCAATGTTATAAACTTCCCCATGTCTGATTATATAGTGCACGGTCTGACCAGAACCCAATCACCAGCGTATTTGAATCACACACAGCCACCAAAAGTCTACGAGAGTCAGAAGTTTGCAAATAAACTCCGCAAAATGCCGCTCAATCTGTCGCAACACGAGGCATTTCAACGTGTCCTAAATACGAATTTTAATCTAATCCAAGGTCCACCCGGTACGGGCAAAACACATCTATCGTTGCATCTGATAAAGACCATCTTGGAGCATGCCAAATTCTGTGCGCCGATTGTTGTGGTTACATACACTAATGACTCATTGGATAAGTTTTTGCTGAAGCTCAGTTCGTTTACCAGCAGTATTGTTCGCTTTGGTTCTCAATCACGATTGCCGGAAATCGCAAAATTTAATTTTCGCGCCGATACCAACATGCAGTTGATAAATCCCAGGCTAAAGCGTCTATACTGGATGGTAAATCTGGAGATCAAAGAGCATTTCCAGCGCCTACAGACACTGTATGCTGACTTTAATGACACCGATAAGTCATATTCGGAAATATTGGCCACGCAGCGCTTGGTCTGGAATGCGCAGGAGAAGCTTAACTGTATACGCATGATATTCCAGCATTATTTGATTATTAAAAAGAATGTCCTGGCCATGACTACAACATGTGCTGCGCGCATGAATTTTGTTTTTCGGTTTTTGAAAACGCGCGTCGGTAAGCAAATAATAAATGATATTTATTACAAACATGATATCTTATTTATGTTTCATTTCAGTTATATTCGAGGAAGCTGCAGAGATTCTAGAGGCTCACATATTGCCCTGCTTAACGCCCTATACTGAGCACGTGATTATGATTGGTGATCACATGCAGTTAAAGCCATATATAAGCTATATAAAGGGGCTGAAGCACTCATCTTTATCTCATTCCTTATTTGAGCGTTTGATACAGTCCAATTTCCATGTGAACGTCTTGAATATTCAATATCGTATGAGAAATACATTTGCCGAATTGCTCTGTCCCCTTATATATCAAAAGCTTCTAAGTCATGATTCAGTTTTTAATTTTCCCTCTGTTCGCAATATGTGGTTGAATCTATATTTTCTTCAGCATCAAGAGCTTGAGGCACAAATTCGTGATGGTTTTCTATGCAATGAACATGAGACGCAAAAAGTATCTGAAATTGTGCATCATTTGGTCGAGGTTAGCGGCTACAAAAACAACGAGGTTGTTGTGCTCACACCCTACACCATGCAGGTCGAATCAATCAAGAAGATAGTAAGACAAACTAAATATATACCAGTAACTTATAATCGTAAACACTTCTGTCTTTCCAGTTATCAAAGAAACCACACTTAAAAGAAATTTTCGTTACTACCGTGGATAGTTTCCAGGGACTGGAGGCAGATATAATTGTACTGTCGTTGGTTCGCAGCAATGTACATGGAAATATAGGCTTCCTGTCTGAACAGAATAGAATTTGTGTAGCCATGTCCCGTGCGCGCTATGGCTTGTATATAATTGGAAATATGAAGATTTTGGCTCAGAAATCACCTACATGGCGTGAAATACATATCAAGTTAAAGCTGCAAAATGCAATTGGCGGAGAGTTCCCTTATAAATCCATTCAATGAAAGTGCTGGCTTTTCAAATAATACATTTTGCTAATGTAAATTGAATAAATTTATTAAATTTATATAAATATGTTTTTGTTTCTAACAAAATTGTGCTACCTGAAATCTAGTTCATAGTTTGAATCTTTCAAGAAGTGATTTAGTAACATAATAGAGAATCTCATAATCTTAAATGTTAATGTTAATATATTTCTAATAAACTTTATATGGATGCAAAAGCTTGGACTTAAAGAGAAAAAAATATGTTAGAGCCGTTACTCTTTTTATAAACTTAAGCGATTGGACTAAATAGAGGCATGACGTATTTGCTGTAATTTTTCTGGTATTATCATCATTTTGCACACTGGTCACACTCAATTTATGAGCATTTTGCAATGTTTGTAGCCGCTTTTAGTCAAATGCGTATTAAATTAGAAAAATAACGCCGTCAGTGTGAATTACTTCCATCGAATTATAAATTAACTAAATATCATTTAAGTTTAAAAAGGTATTGCAAAATAAGTACATAAATACATCTTATTGCGTCTAAAAGGAATGGAGTTATCAAATATTCCCGCGCAAATTGTTTTACTGGCGCCTGTAAACAAACGAATGTAGTCAAACTAACCCATCTAAATCTCGTATATTCCTCTGTAGACCAACCAAAGATGCGTCGCAGTAGAGTTCG
The DNA here is from genome assembly GCA_035045945.1 of Drosophila anceps. Lineage (NCBI taxonomy): Eukaryota > Metazoa > Arthropoda > Insecta > Diptera > Drosophilidae > Drosophila > Drosophila anceps. The sequence continues at coordinate 13,836,671 of JAWNON010000225.1, forward strand.
GAATAAACATCTGTCCTCAGGGTCAGAGAGTGACGGTTCAACTTCACCTCCAAAGAAAAAGAAATCCAAGCGGAGCACAGAAATCAACGAAAACGATGGAATGCTCGTGGAAGCATCTACATCTCGAGCGGTTCGGAAGCGAACACTTAATGCAAATTCTTCTTGCGAAGATCCTGCGGCAAGTCCACATTAAATACTCAGATAAAAACGTAATGAATTAAGTAAATTTGTTTATAGTACGGATTAGCGCCTCGGGATGCTTTTACAAGTTGTGGAAAGATTATTTCTATACGTCTAAGAAATTTTATGTGCCATTCGCATTTGTTCATTGAGTTTGGACCAAATATAAATTTTCTTGTTGGCAGCAATGGCAGCGGAAAAAGCGCAGTGATCGCAGCTCTTGCGCTAGGACTGGCCGGCAGCGCACGCAACACTAGTCGCGCAAGCAGCATACAGAGTAAGTTTGAGCTCAATGTGAGATACAATTTTATAACCTGAAAGTATTTGAAAAGGGTTATACAGGTAGAAGGAGGCGTGACAGATATTATAAACTAGGGCACACTTGACTGAAGCAGTCGATTAATTGGCAATTATCTTGTTTCAGAGCTAATAAAAAATGGAGAGACAAATGCATCCATTGAGCTTACCCTATCCAATATGGGGCATCGACCATTTAAGTTCGACACTTATGGTCCACATATCACGGTTGTGCGGCAAATTCGACAATCATCTTCGACATATGAGATAAAAGATTCTCATAACAGAACTGTATCCAGGAAACTAGATGAATTACGGCGGCTGATACTTTATTTCGGCATAAGTGTTGAAAATCCAATATTTGTGCTCAATCAGGAAGCATCGCGCGAATTTCTCAAAGAGTGAGTTTATAATTAATAAATAATCTGCATACATAATGTGATACATTTCAAAACACACTACAGTCTTGAGCCCGCATCAAACTACAAATTGTTCATGAAGGCAACGCAGCTGGATTTATGCGCAAACAGCTTAACTCAATGTCACGAACATCGTGAACATATAAATTACGATGTGAAGCTGCTTAAAATGGTAAAAGCGCATTATTAATATTATTATTAATAAGTCAGTTAAAATGAAGTTATTATTAAACAAATTTCGTTATTACAATATTCAGAAAATGCAAAAGTTGAAGAATCTGTGCCACGAAGAAGAGGAAAAATTGGCAATAATTAAAAATGAAGAAGCACTTAAGGTAGGCGGAAAAAATTTTGTTTTCCGCAATACGTAACATTTCATTTTAATCAATATAGATGCAATTGAAAGAGGCTACAAGAATGCTGGCTTGGCTAAAAGTAACTCAGATCCAGGGTGATATTAATAAAATTGAACAAACGCTTAAAATAATTGAGAAGAAGAATGCTGATCTGTCACAAAAAACCACACAGAAAACCAACACACAAGAGGGGATTGCTCATGCTCTTCAGTAAGTAAAATCCCTTTTAATTTTACATATTTTTTTATATATTTTCTAATCGACTTGAAGACAACTTGAGGAAACCAAGGAGCGAATTATGGAAAATTATAAGGCACAGGAGGCTACGCTAAGGGCTGCAAAACGAACTGCTCAAGATTGTCTTTATAAAGCCAGTTCCTTTAAGGCAAGCATTAAGAATGTAGAGAAACGTTTGAGGGAGGAGCAAACAAACTACGACGGCTGTGAAAAGCATATGAATAACTACCATGCAGACTATTCGGAAGTTAAAAGGCTTCGAGAACAGAATGCTGCCACGCTCGCGACACTAAAAGAGAAGGTGGCGAAGAGTAATGAACTAATTGGTAGGCTCAGGGATGAACAAACTGAATTAAGAAATCGATTAACTGCAACAAATGAAAACTTGGAGTCTGCAAAGAATGAACTTACCAAACTGCATAAAATGGAGCGTACGTAAAATGTCTTTAAGTGAAGCAAAAGCTAAATTACCTTTTCTAATTTTACCTATATCAATTTTAGAAAGCCTGCAATGGGAAATGGACTCTCTATTACGGAACAAATCAAACAAAATGTCAGTTTATGGTGAGCACGCAATGGAAGTGGCCAATGCGCTGCGTGCTCAATACAGTGGTAGCAATGCAAGTCAAATGCCGCGTGGACCGATTGGCATGTATATAACAGTGCCCAATCCAAAGTACAGAGATCTAATAGAGAATCAATTATCCCATTGCCTGCGCTCGTATATAGTTAGCACAGACAAGGATAGAATGTCGCTTAGGGCTCTGCTGCAAAAATCGTATGCAGGTGGTAATATGCCTACCATTGTTACCAGTGCCTTTACAAACCGGGCTTATAATGTCTCCAAGTACAAAGTGCAATGCAGAGCTTCAAATACGACTGTTCTCATGGATGAGATTAGGTAACTTTTTTACAATTTCAAATATCTTAAATTAAACTTGTTTTTTTTTCTTGTTAGATGTGAAGATCCTGTCGTAATGAACTATCTCATTGATACAATACGCATTGAGACCGTGTTGCTTACTGACTCTAAAGAGACAGCTGAATCGCTGACATCGAGTGTTGAAAACGTGCCACCAAATTTGACTCGCATATTAGTTCCAAGCTTGGGCCTTGAATATTGTCCATCGCCCAACTATGCCATGTACTCCATTCAAATATCACCTGCGAGATTCATTCAGGTAAATGTAGATGATCGCATTCGACAGCTGAAGACAGAGCAGAATAGTCTACAGGAGCGTGCTGCGAGTTTACAGCCACAGTATGCTAAGGCCAAGCAAAAGCTGGACAGTGACTCACAGGAAATCAGAGTGAAAGGCGATATGATTAATGCACATCACACTGAAAATACAAAAGCGATGAAACAAATTATGGATATAGAGAACTTTGAGTATCGGGAATTTCCTGCTTTTGACGTTCTAGTAAGTTGTAAAATTGCCTTCAATTTAAATCGACTATAATGATTTTGTCAATCAATTTAGGAAACTCATTTAACGACCAGCCGTGAAAAAATAGAAAAATTTAAGGAGGAGCGCAATATCTTGGAAAATCAACTTCGGGAAATAAACGAGCGTAATATTCAAGCTAATGAAGAAACTAAAAAGGAACAAAATATTCTCGACAGCCTTAATCAAAAAATTGGCGAAATAGATGTGAAATCCCAGGAATTGCAAAGAAGGGTTAAAGACTTGGATCGTCATTTTGAGGAAAACCAACGACGTTTAAAACAAACTAACGAGCTACTTAAAACAACTCAAAAGGATAAAATAGATAAGGAAGCTGAACTAGAAACGGTTCGCAAGGAAGCAGAGAAAGTCGGTGACTTTATTGAAGCAAATAAATCAGAAGAAAAAATTCGTGATAAAATTATTCGATATAAAGCAAAGATAAAACATTATGAATCTATGAAACTGAATAGTGAAGAAGTGGAGCAAAAGTTAACCAAATTGCGTGATATTCTTAAAACAGAATCTGATATTTTGGACAATATTTTGTGTGTCGTAGAGAAATTGCGCATCGAATATCATTCTCGAGCTCAGCGATTCCAGCGTTCACGGTATCATTTCTTTACCATGGTAGAGTTTCACTTTAAGGTAAATAAATATCTAAATATTCATTGTAGCTGAAATATGTAAAACTTTATGTTCTTGAAATTCAGCAAGCACTCATCTGTCGCCAATTTGAAGGCAATCTGGAACCGAATCATAAGGATAAGACATTGCAGATCAGTGTTTACCCACCGAGTGGTAATAAGACTTCAAATATGAGAAGCTTATCTGGCGGCGAAAGGTCCTTTACCACAGTGTCTTTGCTAAAAGGACTTTGGAGTACTTCCTCTCATCCATTTTATTTTCTCGACGAATACGACGTTTTTACTGTAAGTATCAACCATATTTTCCAAAAACTCTCCTATTATATTATGTTTTGTATATTTGTAGGATGAAGTGAATAGAACTTTTATTACTAAATTGCTTATTCAAGAGGGAATGGACTTTCCCAATAGGCAGTATTGTTTTTTAACACCACAAGATACGAAAGTCGATGCGAACCACCTAATTACAGTACACACGTAAGTATATTTTAAGTTTATGTTTCTTTAACAAGTTACTCTAATATGATTCATGTTTATTTAACATTTTCTTTCAGATTGGAAAGACCTGATCGGTAATCTAGGGCTTATTTTTTCTCATACATTGGTTGCTGGACGACTGCTCTTATAAATAGACGAAAAAACGTTATAATATATTATTTATTTAACTTCATAGTATTATTTAATAAATGTAAAGTTTTTCATGTGAACGTTTCGAATACATTTTAAGGCATTCAAATTGAATTATGTGGCAACTCTGAGTGCGCTGGTGTGGCAGCACAATATTACCCGCATGTCACGTTCAAGCTGAATGATACATTTATCTTGGTTATTTTCTATTATTAATCAAAAATTATTTGGCTTGTTAGTCATTTTATTCATGCTTTTAGCTAATATTTAATTCTTTCCATTTTAAAAAAGTTTTAAGTTTAACCTTTTTGTATGTGGCATCATACCAAGCTGTTGACATGTGGCATCATACCATCTTAGCGTTGCCAGACTATTTTTACAAATAACCTAAAATCTAGACCGAATACAAACGGCATCTCAGACACTTTTATTATTTATTTCTTAATTATATATAATAATAAATAATCACAATGAGCCGGAACTACAAAGAAGATCAGAGCAATGAGGTTGAAGCTCTTGATTCCATATATTGTGGCGAAATGGAAGGTAACTCAAATTGCGTTTCTGAAAAACAATAAACTGATCGTCAACCTCCTTTTGCAGTTCTACAAACAGAGCCATTTCACAAATTTCAAATTCCTATTGCCACGGAGGAGTACTATGCCGATTCAGCGGAAGACAGTGAAAAGGGCTTAGCTTGCAAACTTGTGTTTACGTACACAGAAATATATCCAGATGAAGCGCCGCTTGTGGAAATTGAGGAAGCAGAAAATTTTGAAGACAATTTCGAAACACAGCTGCTGGAACACTTGCGCAAGACAATTGAGGAAAACATTGGCATGGAGATGATATTTTCGTTAGTGAGCAGTGCACAGGAATGGTTGAATGTTCAGTGGGACGAGCACAAGAAGAACCAGGAGGATGAACGAGTGCGAAAGGTCCAAGAAGTTGAAGAAGCCGAAAGAAAGAAATTTGAGGGCACACGAGTATCTGTCGAGACATTTATGAAGTGGAAGTTAGAGTTTGAGGAGAGCACCGGTATTACTGCCAAGCGAGAGAAGAACAATGATAGCAAGAAAATGACGGGCCGAGAGCTGTTCATGTGCGATAACACATTGAACGAATCAGACATCAAATTCTTGTTGGAGGCCGGTGAAAGTCTCGAGAATGTTAAAATTGATGAAACATTATTTCAAGATATTGGCGAACTGGATTTAGATGATGACGACGATGAGGATTGGGTACCTGGAGCCGACGACGACGATGATTAGGCCATTCTGCGATATTACAATAAGTCACGTAAGACATACTTGTATATTGTAAACAAAACAGCTTAACTCTCAGTGGTGGCTCTATTTAGTTTAACAAATAAAATGCTAGCGTGTTATTAATCTAATCCGTTGGGATTTTCCGAATTCATTTCGGACAATTGAAGCCCGTACCTTTGAACAGGCTGAATGTCGTCTAAGTCAAAGAACTCCTCGTCACTGTCATCTGCTTTTCGGTTGCTCTGATCAGTATCCTTCTTTGTTGCTGGAAGCACATCTCGTGGAAAATTGAGTTTTGGCCATGATCCTGGCTCCAATTTCGGCAACGTAATCTCAACCTTCGTACCGAACATTTGCACGGAAGCCTTTTGTACATTGATAACCTAAGCAAATAAGTGAAGTGGATAATATAAGTTTTGACATATATCAAATTTTGTATTCTTACGCCGCGCAGTTCCAAGTCCAGGTCAAACTTGGCATTTTCCTGCTCTGGGAAGATCAGCAAAACATGCAAGCGAATAGGATTTACTTCAACGACACTTTCCGCGTAATGATATTTTTTGGCATAGATGGCGACAACAACATTAGTAGCTGTCTGATGCCAATCATATCGGCATTGAACCACCTTTTTATCGTCGTTCTGCAAAACATCAAAAGATTAGTTGAAAATTCTAGTTTCTAGTTACCCAATTTTCATTACATCTTTAATAAATTTATGTTGGCCGTAAACGCAGCCTTTCTGTGCCATAAACTGAGCAAAATCAGACGTACGCTTTTGACAGCATGACCAAAACTTCAGGCCCTCATGGAATATGGGAACTCCGGGATGATAGGTGCACTCGCCAAAGTCGCTGCTTGTGTTCGTAAAGGAGTAGGTGCATCCATTGTTTTTGCAGCTTGTTCCCACACTAACGGCTCTAAAATATATCGACATATATATATATAAACTGCAATACAATCATAAAATTAAATCCTAGCTACCCATCGCTGTCAGTCGTTGCAGCTGGCGCAGCAGCACTGCCAACTTTTAATGTATCAATCGTTTCCTTTAATGCTGGAGCAACTGTTGGTTGTAGGATTGTAAAAGGTGTTTCGATCGGTGGTCTGGGCAAAGATTCCTTAATGGGTGCGCGCACTTTAACTTCCACAGTCTTCTCCTCATCTTTGTTTTCTTTGGCTGGTTTTTCCGGTTCGGGCGGTTTAATGTTTGAATGTTTGCCCAATGTGCATCCTTTGATATTAAGGAATTCAGTAAAGTCTACCGACTTTTTATTGCAACATGACCATCCTTTGTATGCATCATGGAAAAATGGAGCGCCTGGATGATGCCGGCATGAATCTGTGAAAAACGTGTTGATAATATTACATTTCTTTTTTTTTTAAGGTTTTACGTACCATCAGAATTGGTGGCTGGATCAAACTGTTGGCCACAACCTCTGTTGTAACATTGTTCCATGTTTATTTTTAATATTTTATAACTATTTCTTTTCGCCTTGGTCTAGAATCTTCGCCAAATAAGAAACTATGTGGCGGCACGTCGATAAATACATACTGAAGCTGCCAACTTGGTCTTAAGTAAAACATTCACTGTTCCAAAAGTAAGTGTTAAGAAACGCAGCATATCAAAGAAACGGTTTTTTGATTATTTGTTATTTTTTTTGTTTGTTTCGGTATTAATTCGCATAGAACAAATCAACCGGTTTTCGGAAGTCGGACGATATGAATGTTTAGAAAGGCAATCAGCAGTACGAAAACAATTAAAACAATCAGACAATGCAAATTATGTTAATTATATAAAATTGCCGTGCTTATTTCGAAAGCGTCTTTAAACTTTTTGGTATGTGTCGAAACCGGAATTGAAATACAAATCAATTAATGCAAATGTACCGAAGGTCAGTTCAGTTTTTTTCGACGTGATTAATGTACAGGATTTGCTAGACGAAACACTCAAAAAGGTGTGTGCTGACAAATTGTGAGTCACGTAGCAAAGCTAATTAAAAACAGGAATGGTAACGAATTCAAACAATACTCCAGTCGTTGTTTGCTTAAAGGCTCAGACTTTATGCCAAACATTATTATTTTTTGTTTTATTTTGGTGTCATTCATAAGTCTGCATATTCATATACACATACTGGTATAAATGTATATATACAGATACGTGGGACACGCTTATAGTCTCATTTATTGCCTACGGCGACAAGACATAAATATTGCTTGCAGTCAGCAAATTGTCATTTCATTGAAAATTCTTGTGGTCAACAAGGTTATCAACGGTGCGATGACTGCCCATTGACAGTGCTCGATTGTGATTGGCCTTTGTCGTTCTGGCTGCACTTAATACAAATTATGACAGGCCCTGGCGTCCGCCCCGTCATGTGGCTCGTCTGCACTCACAATTTGACCATTCCAGTTTCGGGCTGTGAATCATGCAGCCGCCAACATTAATGATCTCTTTGGGGCGCTGTTGTTGTTGCTGTTGCTTTGCATTGTTGCTCAATCGTTAGAGAATTGTAGCCTTTTTCTTCATATTTCGTCGCTGCTCTGCAGCTTCTGACAACTGCGGCACACACACTAGCAGACTCACACGTTCACACACTCGCAAATAAATAAAGAAATCCAAAAATTGGGGGCTTTATTTGCCGTTGTTGGAAATGTGCCCCAGTGTCAATGGAAATTAACACCGCAGGCACCGGCTTGGCCTATTCTAGGCGTCTACGTAATTTAACATACAATGGCAAGCGCCAACGACAACAACCACTGCAACAGCAGCACCAGCACCAACAGCAACAGTAACTGCAACGGCAACAATATAATAGCAGCATGCAATAGTCTACGGCGGCATGAAATGCTGCTTTAAAATGCAAAGGCAAACGCAAAGGCAAAGGCAAACGCTTGCACAGATTTCTTGCAATCAAACAGTAACAAGCAAATAAACATTCCATTCCATGCCAGATGACGATGACGCGTATTCAGTTCACACTTTAATGTCAGCTACCGCTACGATTTGGGCTACTGTTTGCGTGGGCGTTGCCGATTGATAGGCATCGCTTGGTCTTATATCTGGTAGATGTATATATGTGTGATATAACATGAACGGAATTATGCAACAAACAACAATAACAAATAGCACAGCAGTGATAACAAATGTTGATTTGTTCGTTTAACGCTTGCGCGCTCTCAAGTTCGTTTCCTGAGTCTTTCGCTTTGTGCATGCATTTTCAACTGCAAGCCAGCCAAAAGCAAAATATATTGCTGCACACTCGACTGCCCGACAACACGACGCACAAAAGTTAAACACAAATTGCATATTTTACACATTTATTTACAACATCGTTAGATATTTTGCCTAGGCGCCTCATTAACTGACTACTTACACATGACTCGACTCCCAACTCTTTCTCTCTCTTGATCTCGGTCGACTGTTGGGCTGGCATCCCCTTCGTCTTAGATGTATGTGTATCGCGTATTGTATGGACTGCTATAATAGTTGAATGTTGCATACGATGTGTCGGGCGTTTGAAATGTGGTGCTGAAATAGGTTGGATCCACGCCGCCAGCTGCTGCTGCCACTGCTGCCACCGCTGTGAATTGCACAGTAAAGTAGGCGCACAAAAACAAAAATTAAAAACAAAATAAATAGACGATGTCAATTGATTTGGCGGCCATTCGGATTTTGGCATTACTACAAATATAATTACAAATAATATTATTGTTTGGCTTGGGCGTGTGCACTTGAGATTAGTAGGTGATACTTTGCTGCCAACTCGTAACAAAATTCCAACTGTGGGCGTCGTCAACTGACAAAACACGCTGAAGGTTAGGCGCTTCGTCAATCATGTCGTCAAGTGTTATTGGGCAAGTGTCCAGCTGCAATTATCTACGTCGTTGCTGTTTTTGTTGTCGGTGGGGCGTTGGCTTCACTTTTTAGAATGCCCCGTTTAATGATTGGCCACATTAGCCGACCGTCGTAAGCTGTCCGTCGTACACATATTTTATGGTGGGTGGCTGTCAATTGGCGGCTGCCACAACAGCAATAGCAACAGCAACTGTGGTGCAGCATTTGCGTCATTTTATTGTGTTGTGGCTACAACCACAAGCCGCCTAACCACAGGCAGTCCTCATCCAGGAAGCATATGCTGCGTAACATTTATTGTATTTTGCTCAGAGAACTTTTGGGCTTGCTTGAAAAAATTAATTACACAATGGCCATTTGGCTGGCTGGCTGACTGGCTGGCTGGCTAGCTGGCTAGCCTACTGGCTGGCCAATAGATATCGGCCATTTGGCTACCAGTTGGGCCAATCGTGCATAAATTGTCAAATTGTAAAAATTATCTCAACTTAGTGTCGTTCGTTTGTTCGTTTATTCGCCTATTCGTTTGTTTGCTCCGTTCATTGTGAAATGTGTTTCCATTGCATTTGTGTACTAAGTAAGTCCAAGTCCTCTGGCCGCCCGATTGCCTGGCGTAGCTTGGCCTACTGGCATACTAGGCTAAGCTATAGGAAAAAAGTTGCTCCATTTCGTTTTTCTTTGCATTTCTTGCCTCTCAAACGATATGCAAAAAAAAAAAAACAAATGACAAAAACTATAAAAACTGGCGAGAATGCACTGGTTCAGATAAGTCGACTTACTGATACTCTAAACTAAAGAGCAAAATACTTTGTAGCTGTCGGCAGATAATAATGTCTATATGGACTACCCAACAGGCATTTCAGGATTTAAAAGCAGTTTGTCTAGATAGTCATACCCTGTAAATCATTTTAATGGCTGCAGGGTATTAAAAAAAAGGTACAAATTCAAACTGCTAACAAATTTTTTGCACAGCATTAGGCGCGCATATCATTGAGTGTTTCTCTGCCTCTCCCCCTCTCTCCCCCTCTCTCCCCCTCTCTCTCTCTCTCTCTCTCTCTCTTTCTCTCTGATATGCAAATATCAGTGCAGGCGCTCATTGACTTTATAGACAGGCAGACACATTGCCTTATGCGGCTTAAGTCTTGATTGCTATAGCAGCACCTGTTGCTGCTGCTGCTGTTGTTGTTGTTGTTGTTGTTGTTGTTGTTAGGTTTGCTTGGGGCTCAACACATTTGCTTGTCGTTAAAATTGTTCATATTTCTTTTCCAGCGTGGAGTACTTAAGGCATCGCAAGCTGCCTGCCAAGGGGATAATAGCACTGGCATGTGGAGAGCTATATTGGCAATCAGAGAACAAGCAATGAATAAGCAAAAGCCTTCGGTTGAATATCTGTGCACATTTTTTTACAATAGCTTCCATTTGATGTTATTTTTAAAAGCCTTTCTATATATCAGTTTTTTTACGCAATGCTTAGAGCAGGAATCCAAACTATTTACCTGGCTTCAATGAAAAACTCCATAGACTCAAAACAGCATAAATATAAATGAATGAAATCTTATGAAAATTATTAGATTAAATATTTGTAAACAGTTTTGGCAGAGTTGGCAAAAAGCTAAGTAAGATTTCATATTCATTGATATTTGAACTAAATAGAAATGAATAACTTTTCAGCTTAAAGTATTTTCTTGATAAACATATATAAGATTAAAGTATTTTAAACCACTTTTGGGGCTTAAGACGAGCTTTAGTTGGCATAAATCTGATTTTTAGCTGCTACATTCAACTATAATTTGAGTCGAACTGGTAGATATAACATATTGTAACGGAAGATTCACTTTTCTATGCTTAATCATCAGCTATGGCCTCACGCTCAATTTCGATTGAGTCAAGTGATTGCTTCATCAAGAGCTTATTCAGTGTCACAATATTTCATCATTTTGAGCACTTGAAAGCATGTCAATATTTTGGCCCACTCTGATGTGAAGCTATTGATAGTGATGAAAAAAGAGCGTTAGAGAGATAGAGGGTGGAGGGGGGGGGAGTGTGTGTTTGACTATGTAGCCCACGTAGCGTCGTTACAGTTGTTGGATTTAGCATCGGATTGGCCGTGGCACAGGCCGTCGTAGTTCGATCTGTGTCGCTGCACTTCAAAGGTGGCTTTTGTTAATTAGACGCTTGTCTTGGTGTGCACTTACAATAATTGCTACAAGAAATCATAAGCATACTTGTACGATAATATCAAAAAGCCAGTGCTGCATTTGTGATTGTGAAACTCAAAACACTACAAAATGATTATCGAAAGAAACAAAAAACAAAAACAGAAAAAATACAAAAAAACAAAAATTACAAGTTGCATTTTTGCTGAAATTTGTTTTGCGATGTGGCCGAAAAAAATTCAAATTAATTAAAATATATTCAAATATAAACATAAAAACATTTTTTTAAAAATATATTTTGTTTATTTATAATTTAGTTGTTTTTTTTTTTAACTAAAAATAATAATTTTTAAATTACAAATTAAACAAAATAAAAATTCGTAATATGCAAAAGAAAACATAAATATATTTAAAGAGTTGCCAAAATAAAATAAAAATAAAAAACATAAAAAGCAAAATAAAAAATTAAATATGTGTGTTCGCAACTAAATAACAATAATAAAACTAAATAATTGCTAATAAACAAAATTATTATTATTATTACATATTACATATTTTAGTTGTTGTTATCATGTTAGCAAGTGCGACTTGTGTGGGTGTTTTTGTGTAAGTGTGGGTGTGAGATGGGTTAGGGTTGTTGTTGCTTTTGCGGCCGAAATTGGTGCTTTGCTTGAAGTTGATTAAGTGCTGCGAACGCTCAAATTGCGATTAACTGTGACGCGTATTTCCGTTTCCGCTGTTTGGCATTGTCTGTGCTGTAACTGAGTGTATGTGCTTGTGTGCGTGTGTGTGTGTGAGTGCTTATGGCCGTATGTGCGTGTGTGTGGGCGTGTGTGCAGTTAACCAAAGATTGTGCCTGTGAATTGGACGTGGGTTGGAGGACAATTATTTAACAATAAAAAAAACAATATTTAAACACTACTTCAATTGCACTAATAAAGCTTTAAGTGTGTGTGTGTGTGTGAGTGAGTGGTTGTGTGTGACTGTGTGAAGCTATGTGTAGCTGTGTGTAGCTGTGAGTGACAATGGCCTAGGCTATACCATTGTTTTAGAGCGTACGTCTGAGTGAATTACTTTGCTGTGGCGGCACAAAACCAAAACCAGAGGCGCCAACAACAACACCGCTCGACTCCTCAATCGCATCTGGGGGCGAGGGTGGGAACACAACGGGTCCTGCAAAGTAAAATACACAAAACAAAACACAAATAGAGAAAAACGAAAATATAGAGAGTATGTAGGAGATTCAGTAATTGTGTAAAGACTTTACCTCGATTCTGGCGGGGATCACGCACCTGCGCTGCTGAGGGCTGTGCCAAGGAGAGGGTATCGAAAGCGAAGCGGGATCGGGTGGGGAACTGTCCTAGAAAGTATTGCTGGCCGGCAGCAAAGGCCAGGCACAGGCACAGAGCAGCAATGGTGACTAACTGCAAGCAGAATGGAAATACAGACATTGATATGTTGGTAATACAGTTGGTAATACGGTTGGTAAGTACGGTCAAAGCGATTAAACAATTGCAATCTGTGTCAATGCCAGCGTAGCTAAGCATATGAAAAACAATTAAGCCTGCTGGCATGTACCAAAGTAGAATGCCATTCAGGTGTACTTGAGTCGAGCACGAGCCAAGTGCCAATACCCTGTATTCAGCTCTTAGTGCTGTCTACCTCGTCTCTCTCGCTCGCTCTCTCCCTCTGTTCGGTAGTTTTTCATATGCAGAGCTTTGCGGACGCGTAATTAGCGGCAATTGCACAAAACAATATCAACGACAATTGCTGCAAGAGTGACTTGAAATGCTATTCAAATATTTCCAACTCTCTCACAACTAATCTCGAAAGCTGACCCAATTCGAAGGTAGACAGCAGCCGCAGCAGCAGCAGCAGCAGCGCCAAATGCATCGAATCTAATTTTGTGATAAGCATGCAGCATTAGCTCGTTAAGCAGCTAAGAGCTGCGCTTGTGGTCAAGCTTTGTGGAAGCTGTGGCGGCATGCATCAATGGCCCAAATGCAGCATGCTGTGCAAATTGGCTTTGTAGTTATAAATATAAATATATATGTATATATATATATAAAGTGCTGGCTTGTCGGCTAGGCGCTTGAATTTATTGATTTCCCATTGAATGCTCGACAGGCTGCCGCTGCGATTGGCAGCTGCAATTGGCAACTGCGCCGCAAGTGTTGCGGGTGTTGTTGCTGCATCCAATGTCTTATTTAAGACCGTCACGCAATTGCCACAGCCACAACTGGACAGACACTAATCATAGGGCTGCCAAGACTTAATAGATCGTATTTAGAAACCCAAGCTGCCCCATATGAAAGACTTCGCACTAAATATAAGTGCATATGCTGCTTTATGGCCAGTAATCACACCTCTGCCCACATGCATTCATTCATTCATATTGCCATGTAATTGTTGCTGGCTTTTTGTTATATTTTTTGTTTTTTTTCATTTTGTTGTTGTGGCTTTGAAAGGTTTTTGCTTCATTAATTGCCTAATGGGCCGCGCCTGCAATCTGCATTGCACTGCAGGGCGTATGCGCAATATTTGGTCGAACGCTTGCAGCTCATGTTAATTTTACAGGCATTTTGTTGATTTTTCGCTGCTACTGCAATTGATTTAATATGCAGCAAAGTGTTTACGAGCACCCTACAAATTTATCAAAAATAAAAAATGAAAAACACACAAGTAGCTGTAACAAGAACAGCCACAACAACGCTAATTGCTATAAGCCAAAATATGCATATATGTATACATATATATATATATATATATATATATATATATATATATATATATATATATATATATATATATATATATATATATATATATATATATATATATATATATATATATATATATATATATATATATATATATATATATATATATATATATACATACATACATACATATAAGAACAACAGCAGCACAAATTGTCTTGAGACTAAATAATCAAAAAATATGCAAACAAGGCGACCAGTTGCCAACAAGCAACTGCGACTCTTGTCTAGACTTTTAAAGTCTCGCAAACTTGTGAAAATGCTTTTAATTAATTCATGTTTGTTGTTGTTCTTGTTTTTGTTGTTGCAGCTCTGCTCTGTTGTTGTCCTCAGCGCAGACACAGCGTCTATTGCCACACAAGAGCACAAGATATTGGCTTTACTCAGCATATCAAATGCGAAACAGTTCTCCAGCGCAGATGAAGCACATGTGATAAAGATGGCAAATTCGCCAAAGCGAAACAAATCTGAAAGTGATTCAGTACGGAATCTGTCGTGGGCGGTTCTAGCAGTAACGCCAGTTAGCTGCACAAATTCGTGGTCATAAACCGCAGGTAAATTGAAGCTCAGCAATTGGCCTGGGAAGCCGGCAAAAACTTTTTTGATCCATCATAGAGCAACAAAAATTCAAATCAGTCTATAAAATCCAAAAAAGGAAATAACAATTTAAAGCAATTTGAACAAAACTAACAGCTGTTATTGCACTGAGCAAAATAATTGACTATTTGCTGAATTGGCTTGTTATTGTAAGCAAATTGTCTGAAATCTAGATTGTAAAGGCCTAATTCCAATTTTGTCTTTTTCGCTAGGTGGACTCGATAAAAACTCTACTATTATCACCAATCAGATAATTTCTAATAAGATACCCTAACTTAAGTTGGTTTCATATTCTTTCAGTGTAATTCTGTTCTATTTAATTCAGATTTGAATACTTTATACTCGCAACTCACTACAAGTCAGCTTCATTCAAGATAACTATGATTTCTTACAGTGTAAAAACTTGGTGTCCACTGTGGCATGCTACACATGTAAACCGTCAAAATGTCGTCAGCTGTGGCCTGAGGCAGACTTCTTGTTGTTTTCTGCTGGCTTCCACAGATTTGCATTTCGGCATTCTACGCATAGCTGCGGCGAAGAACGAGTTGAGACCGCAGACCGCGAGTTTGAAAGTTATCGTTTAAGCTAATTAAAATAAATTAAGCTCAGCTCCAGTTTAATAATTTTTCGTTTTGCTTTGCGGCTAGCCGCAAGGAATCCGCATAAGAATTTACTTTACACTGCAAACCGTGAAACCGAGCAGCGCACGCTAATGTAAGCTAATTTGTACGACTCTGAGACATGAGAACAAAACGGTTTGTATTGAAATTGCAATAATTCCACATGGTAGCGCGCCCCGTGCCCCGCTCTTATCGAGACTGCCACAAATTAGTTGAACAAATGACCTTAGATATGATTTCGTAATTGGGCGGCGCTAGGTGCTGCTGCTGCTACATGGCAACAAACAGCAGCAGCAGCGTCAGCGGCAGTCGAGACTGTTGGCTAACGGCGGCTCATGCGAAAACCCACCCACCCACAACAATGATTAAGTGCAGCAACATGTGAGCGTGCCTGTGCCAGCGCATAAAACCTAAATAAAAATCACAACAACAACAACAACTGGACAACTGCGAAACAAAAAAAAAAATACAACAACATTGGCTTGTTAGCAACAAGCCAGTGTACCCTGTAGAAACATATTAAAGGGCATACACGAGCTAACAATTTCAATCGACTAAGATACAATTTTCAATTTAAACTAACAGAAAAATGAACAAATTTGTTTAAAATTTAAAATTTTTAAAATTTGTTGCTTCTCTTCTGCAGGGTATCTCGGCTGTTTGCGTTGTTGTATTTGCACCAATTTTAGTTATTTTTCAATCAGATTTTTCATTTTTCTGCTGGCATTTATTGGCGTTTAGATTTTGATTGGCTCAAATGTGCAGTAAAAATAAATTATTTTTTTTATTACTCTACAAGTTAAAAAGACATAAATTAAAAAAAAAAATAGAAAAATCCATTCGAACAGGTAACCAGAGCGCTTTGCATTTTATACTTTTATTTATTATTTTTATTGTTTTTTTTTCTCTCAAATATCACAAAATGCATAAAATAAACGGAAAATTAACTTTCAATTAGTTATTCCCGCAGGTTTGAAGTCAATTTGCATGGGCAAGAAATGAGTCATGTGGTTGGAAAACAGGGGAAAAATGAGGCCTGCTGGCTACAGCTGGAGCATTAATTAATCTTATTTAAATGGTTTGTCATTTAGCTAGCGAGCATAACGAATTTTGATGTGAACATTGCAAAAGTGAATGTTGAACAATTGAAATTGCGCTCAAGTTTACGCGGCAACAAAACCAAATGAAAGAAAACAAAAAATTGATATTGTTATCGGTTGTTAATGATTGTAACGCCTACAGCAGCAGCGGCATGCAGGCAGGCAGTCAACTCTTAGATGCTAAAACTGTCCAGGTTAACGCTCGATTGGGCAACTGTTCATTGACTTTCAACACGGAAGCATGCTGCTAAATCCAGACTCTCGCTACTCGCCGCTCGCCGCTTTCTGTTCGCTGCTCGAATCTCGACTCTAGACTTTTGGCTCCCGTCTGGATGCATTTGCGTTTGCTAAAGCTAAAGTCCAAAATTGAGCGCGACTGTCGGCTGTGTTTAGTAGGTGCAACAAGATCAACAACGGCTACAACACGGTCGCTGCTTTAAATTACTTTGAATTGTGTTTAATAGCTGGAAATGATGCCAGGCCAGGCCATGACAGGCCAGTTGGAGACCGCTGCCCGTTGATTGCTTTAGCTATTACTTGTTACCCAAGCGATTATTAGGCATCAATTTGGCATAGATCGTTGGCTAGGAAGTGCCAATTGCCGCTTGGCAGCGTGAGAATTGAAACACTTTTCCTTTTTCCTGCTGATGCGGCCCCCAAATGAATGACAGCAACAACAGCGGCAAGCAAATTAGTTCAAGTTCATGCTGCAACAGCAGAAATTTGTAGCGTTTAAGGCATGACAAAATGCCAAACACAACGCACATGTCGCCTGCCTGCCTGCCTGCTTGTCCATACCTTATAAATATGGTAATGGCCTGGCCCCGGTCCCGTGTCCACTCCGGCGATAAATCTAACATAACTATTTTGCAAGCCAAAAACGCGCTTGTGCTCGCACTACTCGCACCGCTCGCACCAGTCGCAGCGTTGGCATGTGGGCAGCACCACACGCTCTCCGAGCTTTAAGCTAATGTCCAACTGTAGCTGGACATGTGGAACATGTGTATGCCAGGCACTTGCCATGCGCATTGACTGACTGTCCGACTGACTAACTGAGTGACTGACTGACTGACTAACTCGCAGACCAAGACATGGCTCCAGCTTTGATTGCGACAGCTGCGCTTTTGCAGCAAACGCTAATCGTGTCGCACTAAGCGAATTGTAATAAAATGGCCAAAACAAAACCAACAAAACTGAAAACAGCGACTGATGCGATGAACGATATCAAATGACATCGCACAGCACATAATGCCAAAGGCAGTGAGCATTAGTTTCATTGCTCCAAATTGAGAGGAGCACCCAGCTGGACAAAGGATGCCTGAATTGGGGCAAACGAACTAAAAAATTGTGGGAAGCGGTTGAATATTAAAATACTTTATATAAATTCAGTTCTCAGACTCTTTTCGATTCTCATATTCCAAGCAACTACTCTTAGATTGTGCAAAAGTAACTCAAAAGTGCGTAAATGAAAACTTCAAATAATTTTACAATTAAGTCTTAGCCTAGAACTCAAACAAAGCTGATCAGCTTAAGACAAGTTAGTTATAGGTATATACTCCCTCTGTGTACTTTAGCCTGGCCTAGAGCAGCGACAATTATGCATGACAATTACACGTGTGTGAGTGTGTATTTCGCAAATATATGTAAGTCTACGCTGTGGCATCTTCATTAGCTGAGACCATAGACATGGCCTGACTTGGCCAGGCCAAAGCAAGCCAAGCGCAACGCAAGGCAATTTTATATTTATGGCAATTAATTTGAATTTCTACACGCAAAGCGTGTAAAATGCAACAACATGTCGACGAGGACAAGTTGTAGCTGGCGATGGTAACGATTAACCAATGAATTAAAGCGATTGTCGAGCAATTAATAAATCTTTTTTTTCGTGTAGAGTTTGTGTGTGTGAGTAGTGCATGGCACGCATGACCCAATCCTAATCGAGAGCGATTTGCCAGACGTTGATTGCGGTTCCCAGGGTGCCCAAGTGCCTGCTGAGTGCTTGGGATGAAACGGCAACTGCCGATTGCCGATTGCCGACTGTAGTCAACTGGATTGCAGTTGCAGTTGCTGTTGCCGTTGCCGTTGCATAACTTAGAGACTCTAATGAATTGAACGCTGGCTTTTCATAGTTGTTTAATTTATGGCCGTCGCTAACTCACGCACATGCACACATTCACGACACTGTGTATTGAAGTTGTATGCTGTGATGCCGATAGTTGGCCAGACGTCGCGACGTGGACACGCAATGGCCAAGAAGTTGGTCAGCGCCAGCGCCAGTTTGGTCACTTGACTGTGACTCTGGCTTTAGCTTTGGCTTTGGCTTTGGGGATATTGGCGCGTGTGTATCGCACTTTTCAATTAAGTTACAAAACGCATGCCCAAGCACGTTTTGCAGTTTGCCATTGCGTTATTGCTGCTTGTTGTTGTTGTTGTTGTTGCTGGCATTTGGCTTGATCTGTAAACAAGTGTCTGCTGCTTGTCTGGTTCGGCGGCGGCCTTCACCATGAACTTGAACTTCTCTCTTTACCCCCGTTTTGTTTTGGCTTTTAACATCTAATTGCTGCCCGTTCTGCACAATGAGTGCACACACGCACATGCGTGTGTGTGTGTGATTGTGTGTGTGTGTGTGTAAGCGTGGAATTGGTTAGGCGGAAACATTGAAAATGCGTGTTTGGCTGCATAATTATAGTCCATATGCTATGCAAATCGTATACAATTTAAAGCCTGGATGCTGCATGCTGTAGCACGCCCCTCTTAGCCCAAATCCATTGTCTGCGACTTAACAGCTTAATAGCCAGTTACAAATATACATCTCTGTGAGTGTGTGTATATGTGTGTTTATTTGAATACGCTTACGATAGATATGTTCATTTAAATATGCTCGCGGCGGGCTTTGTCATGTCTTTAATGCCGACAAAATGCTTGCCGCTAAAAATTGACACACGACAACGGGCAACAGTCAACTGGCGGCTGGCCATAAATTCAAGTGCCCAATAAAAATTCTGAATACCACAACAGCCTCAGGTTTCGGTTTGGCTTGGGTCAATTTGCGGTGAATGGTGGGCAAAGTGTGTTGGCTCACGACTATTGCATTCGCATTGGCCTGAGTGTGCATCAAATAAAAATGCTGTGAAAATTGTCGCTTGGCATTGGCTAGTGCAAAAACAAAAGACTTAGGCAACGAACTTGCTGAAAATTGCGTATACGCAAACCCAAAATGCAACTGTTTCCTTTTTTTGGTTCACTTTTGTTTTCTTACGAATTGATGTACTTACGAATTTCATGCTGATAAAGTTGAAGTTATTTATTTTATTTGATTGTAGAGCGTAGTTGTTGGCTGCGCTGCAATTAGTTAACAAATATTTTCAAAATTATTTTACTGACTTTTTTGGCACTACACTTTTCTTTACAACACGAATCACGGGCTTGTTTATTTAATGATTTTTTTTTTGGGTTTTCTAACTTTGAATTTGTAATTTCTTTTTCTTAAATTTTTCGGATTTTTTTTTTTTTGGTTTTTATTTTTTGCTTTTTTTTAGTTAATATTAATTTTTTTATTGTTGTAAACGTTTGCACGCTAGTCAAATGAAACAAAAAAGCCAAATTCGAACGCGTTCGGTGGCTTTAACAATGAGCTGGGAACTGTTAGCTGGATGCTGTTTGGCTGTCAACTGGGTATTGGCTTACACGAATCTGCGCTGCGCTGTATTTAAAAATTGTGTGTGTTGCCTGGGTTGCTCGGCTTTGGCTTTGACTCGGACTCGAACTCGGACTCGGGGACTCGGAATCGGAATCGGACTCGGCGGATCGTAAGTTTGTACGTTGAGCTGTGCGGTAAAACGTTTAATGAATTCCAACAGAAATGCTCAGTTGATTTTATATAAAGCATGGCACAAGCTTGCGCCGTTGTCGACGTCGACGTGGCCGTCGTTGCTTTGTTTGCTGCGTTTTGAGTGAGTTTTTTGTTTTTATTGTTTTTCTTTTCTTTTCTCACTCGAGCATTGAGTGCGAGAGCCTTTGAGCGAGTTGTTGTTGCTGGCCTACGTGCGACACGTGATGGTCGTTGTTCTTGGGCGGATAGTGGCAAATAAAAGTCAACTTTCTAGCGTTTGATTGCGCTGGCGGCTAGTGCTGTTTACTGTTGCTGGTGCTGGTGCTGCTGCTGCTTTCCGGTAACCAGTTTCAGTTTCAGCTTGAATTGCACTTCATTCGGGTCAATCAGTCTCGATAGGCGCTTATGCAAATCTAATGCAAATGTGATAGGAAAGCTGGCAAACACCTTGACTTGATTGCAGGTGAAAACAGCAACAAAAATTGCATCAACGATAACAACAACAATAACAGCAGCAACAACAATAGTAGCAACAATGCTGCTGTGTTGTCATCAACTTTAGCTTTGGCAATTTCTTCCGCCTCTGTCGTTTTGACCGTGAAAATTTCGTTTGATTGTTAGCCTGTTGGTCTTTTTTTTATTAATGTTGTTGCTGTTGCTCAGCTTTCGGGCTGTTTTTGAGGAACGTCGTTGACTTGATTTAAATGACAATTTACGCGATATTCGTATGATTGTATGAATAAAAGTCTCAATATGCATATCATAATCGTAAGGCATGAATTGCTTGCCGGAAGCAGTAAACAGAAGGCTTTAACCACAAGCCGCTAAGTTATTTCTGTATATAACATGCATATTGTGAATTACGATCTTTTGTTACAGTCGATATTGCTTTATAGTGTGCAACATAATATGCTTGACATTTACGACCCTTAAACTGGAAAACAAAAACAGCCTACGAGGGCAGTTCTAAAGTTGTTGCAGCTTTTTCATGTGAAGTGTTTCTAGTTTATGATTTATTTGAATTTAATCTGTGCGAACGGTGTTGCCATATCACTTATAATAATGAATGCCCAATTATTAATAAATTAAAAAGGTCTAACTGAAAGTCTTCCACGATTAAGATTTTGTGAACTGAATAGAGTAAACGCAGTTATAAATCATTTTATGACTTAATTAACGACCCTCGTCGCTAATGCTCCCAATTAAATACAAATTGCACACTTGTCCCAGCAATGCAAGCAATGCGTTAGTTTTTTTCCGCCAGTCAACGCACTTAATAGAAGGTTATGATAGAGAGAAGAGGAGAGGATAGGAGAGGAGATCTATGCCAATCGATATTATTATCGATATTAAAACCAAGTTCAAGTTCAGCTGCCAGGTGTTTGAGAGTGGCAGCCGCAAAAACTTTATCTTTTTGTTGATGCTACAAGTCGCAGAAAACCGCAGTAATTGAATTGCATTGAATTGTATAATTCAAACTTGGTATTGTCTTCAGTTAGTGTTGGGGTCAAGTTCAGTTGGCCAATTGGCCAGCGCGATTGTTGTAAGCTGTGCAACAATTAGCGCTCTTAATTGTCGATTGCCATTGATTTATTGCTGATCGACTAAACAATTAGCAAATTGCCTTGCGCGTACTTTGCCTTTTACGTTTGCCTTCTTTCGCTTTCTTTTTGTTGCTGTTGCCATTTGTTTTGCTTTGTTAATTGAAATAGTTAAACGCCTGACAGTAGTTATCAATCATTGGAGCAAATTTTTGGCCTCAGTTTGGCTTGGCCCGGCCTGAGGTTAATGCCACTTTGAGGAATTGAAAACTGTTTTGGGCTCAAACTTGTCTGCACATGAGCGACCGACTCAAATTAATGGATTTTTAAACGCGCTAAAAATAGTAGCTGATATGATAGTTCAACTATTTGCATGTTAATCAGTTTGCTTATCCTGCTGTCGGCAACTACGCTCCAATCAATGAGAATTACAAGCCCATTAATCATCGATGGCTACACGCGCAACTAATTATAAGGTTCCAGTGATCAAGTCAGCTCATAAGCATTTCCCTCAAAGGTATCCGTCAACAAATTACATTACAAATTAAATACTTGCTGTTAAGGAAGTCAACTGCAAGGAAGTTCAAAAACTCAAGAAGAGCAATAACATGCCCAATAACTTATTGTGGAACTGGATTAATATTACTCCAATTTGAACGACGACTTACGTACACTCTCAGATCAGTGTTTTGAGATGAGCAACCGATAACAGCTGATCAATCGTTTATTATTATTATAAATTATTATTGTTATAAATCCAGTAATTTAAATACACTTTTTAATGACAGCAAACAAATCGAATAGTAAAGAATATATATGTATGAATTTGGTCTTTAGTCTCAAATAATCCTTAAGGTTCATATCCCAATTAATGTCTACTATGGCATAGGAAAAAGCGTTTTTATTATTTGCTTATCGATTTGATAATTTATTAGGTTATCATTGATTGCACTGAAAGTGCAATTAGATTATAATTTTAATAACATTTATATTTGATTTACTAAAATCGGATTGCATTTTTTTTTTTTTTTTTTTTTTGGATTCACTTAACTGCCAAAGTTGTCGATGTGATTCATTGACCTTCCCGAGTTAATAATTAAGTGTATGACGATGTCGCACTTAGTTTCTGATATAATTAGATACGTTATATTCCAATTAGCGACGTGTCGAGGAAGCGTCGCTAAGGCTGGTGCTGCCAACGATATATTTATATATTACAGTTATTGCAACTGCAATCGCCAATTAGCTAATTGTGCCCAAATATGCATAGAGAATTATGAAAAGCGAGCGCAAGTTCAAATGTTTAGCATTCCAAATTTCCGGTCCAATTCCAATTCGATTTGCATTATACATGCACACACACACACATATACACAAACATGCATGTGTGCAAGGCGTTTAGCGTTTATTCTCACGACATCGACCTTGGCAATG
Organism: Drosophila anceps; assembly: GCA_035045945.1. NCBI lineage: Eukaryota > Metazoa > Arthropoda > Insecta > Diptera > Drosophilidae > Drosophila > Drosophila anceps. The sequence goes on from JAWNON010000225.1 coordinate 13,860,057, forward strand.
CTGAAAGCAGCGCACCGCAGTTCTGTATGTGTGTGAGCTTAACGCACGCTTCAACAGCTCGCAAGGAAGAAAACTCTTGTTGCTGGAACTGGTTTTCGGTTTTTCATTTGCCGTCAATTGAAGGCGTGAATATGCGTACGCTATAAGCCGTTGCAACAACGACAACAACCACGCATAACATAATTTTGACAAACTGACAGCATGTCGGTGTTATAGTCAAAAGATTTAATTGAAACGGGTTGTCACGAGGTTGCAGGTGCCTGGTAAGGTATGTTGCCGTTTAACTACTTTCGATAGGGAAGAGTTGGCCATTTATTTACTTGTCAGCAGCGGCAATTTGTATGTTCAATATTCACTTGTTTTTCGGCAATTATTGCTACATAAGTTTTGGCGGTAATTATTTAAGCTGGCAATGCTACGTATAACAGCTACAAGTGCTGTAATACACAAAAGTGATATCTGTTGCAAAATATCGAAGCAGTATTTAGTTATCGATACATTTACCATCGACAAAAAAATGTTCATGCTTATTAGTATTTTTAAAAGGCTATCGATGTTTCTAGTAACTATCGTTAGCGTATGAGACAGCTGAGACTATCGATACAGCCAACAGCTAGCCAACAAAAAGCAACCACTCATCAAACCGGCATCACAACAGAAAAAGTGAGAAATATTGTCCCAAGCTTAGACCAAATTTTTGTAGATTAGACGCCACCGCATGGTAAAATGACACAAATAAACACAAATTGGATCCTGGCATTTCTCGGAGCTCTTGTAGCCTTGGAGCTAGTAAAAAGCTCGGAAAACAATGAATACATGAAGCGGGAACATAGCCTGGTGCGGCCATTTCAAGGTAAGATAAGCTTCTATGATGCATATGTCAAATATGCGAAATGTGTGGTATTAACATGGCTTGCTTTGTTATCAAACCCAGGCGTTGGCGTTATACTACCACACTGGGATTTTCTGGGAAACACAATGGTTACCAGTAACTATATAAGACTGACCCCGGACTTGCAATCAAAAAGCGGCGCACTATGGAACTACTCGGTATGCGTGTATCACATTTTATATATTAAATAATTGTTGCTAATATTGCTGTATGCTACAGCCCGTTATGGGACGTAATTGGGAAGTCCACGTTGGGTTCAAAGTGCACGGCAAGGGCAATGAGCTGTTTGGTGACGGATTTGCCATTTGGTATACAAAAGATCGCATGCAAACAGGTCCGGTATTTGGCAGCAAAGATCATTTCTCTGGACTGGCAATCATACTGGATACATACAGCAATCACAATGGGCCACATAATGTAGGTGCCTTGACCATTAACAATTGAAGAACAATTGCATTCACTGCTATTTTTTACTTTGCTTTTAGCATCAACATCCATATTTGAGTGCGATGGTTAATAACGGCACCTGGAGCTACGATCATGATAGAGATGGTACGCACACACAGTTGGCTGGCTGTGAAGTGCGCTTCCGTAATGTGGATTACGATACGTTTATTAGCATACGATACGAGAACGATGTGTTGTCCGTTTCGACGGATCTCGAAAATCGAAACGAATGGAAGAACTGTTTTGTGGTTAACAATGTGGAGCTGCCCACTGGCTATTACTTTGGCATGTCGGCAACAACGGGCGATTTGTCCGATAACCACGACATTCATAGCTTCAAGTTCTTTGATATAGACACAACTATCAGTGTAAGTTTATAAAATAGATGACTTCTGAGTCAGTATATTAATGCTATTTAAATATTTTTTGAAAGCAGCATGATGAGATCATGCGTCGTAGCAATATTATTCCAAATGCCAAAACATTTGAAGCGCCGCGGGAACACAAAGAAGATCCGAAACCAGGAATGTCAAATGCAAAAATATTTTTCATACTGCTCTTCGTAGTTCTGGTGACGGCTGGTGTGGCCATATTCGCCATATCATATTTTAAGGATCGCAATGCGCGAAAACGCTTCTACTGAAATGGACAGCTCCAACTGCGACAACAAACAACCAAACTTAGGTATAGTCGACCAAAACATCATGTTATGAGCAGCAGCTGACACGTTTCAAGTCCTTTTAAAGTTAATTTATATTGAATGTACCCATTACGATATTTGTTCATAAGTTATCTAGATGACCCGGGTTTTGTTAGATGTTCGTTTTGAAATTGTGGAATAGTTAAAACAACGACGCAACGGGCAACACAAATGGGCAATTGTTAAATTTAAGTGAAAATTTTTAATCTGAACTATAGAAGAATTGAGAAACGTAAGAATATTATTGCAGTGTGTACATTACATTAGAGAATATTTAAAAAGAAACGACCAACCAACTGCAAACTAAAATCTACAAATTTTTTATTAGTTAGACCCAGTGATGATGCTGACGCTGTCGGGTACCGGATGCTGAGCGCGACGGCGTTGGTCTAACAGTGGTGGCCAACATTGACTCGATTTGGCGCACCTGATTGCTAACAAAGCGGTCATTGGAAGGTTCGTTGCGTTCGCTTTCCAAATTATCATTCGACTTATGCATGCCACTCAATATACACTGTTCAAACAACGACGTGGACTGCCCATCGTCCAGTGAATCATCGGAGCTGTAGTCAGTCTTGGCACCAGCAATTGTCTGTCGTCTGTGGTTGTTGCTTGGCTTGGGCAGCGTGTTTGTGTGACTGGAGCTGGTACTGGCGCCACTTGGTGGAGGTCTGCAGCTACCAGCAGCAATAGCCTGAAAAGAAAGCAAGGATTAAATGACACGCATGACAAAGTTTTTCAATTTTACGTACTTGACTTAAAAGATTGGAGTCATCGTCGGAATCCATTGACAGTGAGCTGAGCGAATCGCTGCGTTTGGGCACCTGACGCGGCTCTGCCTCTGTAAGAATAGCACTTCGTCGTGGCGGCAACTTTGGAGCGGATTCTGAATTCCTCGGTAGAAGTGGAGGTTTCAGTGCACGGGCTGGTCCCACTTGCGCAGAACCGACTGTCAAGCTGGAGAGTCCAGAGATCACGGAGAAATTGCAGGGGCTGTCCTCTACGTAGTACTTATTCATCTCATCCGTTACTGGCAAAAAGTTCGGCAGAGCGCTGCCACCGCAGCGCATCTTGGAAATGGCATCCTCGGAAATATTCATCGCAATATCTTGGACTGGCGGCATTGGACGTGCTATTTGTCCATTGCCATTGTGGTCATTGGCAGTGGAGGCAATCGAAAGCACCGAGAGATTGCTATTGCTGCCCGCTTTGGACAGCAGAGCAGGAGTGTCCTCTGTATAGTAGTTACGCGGAGCATCGTTGCCATTGTGGTCGTGTCCATTGGCTCTACAGTTATCGTTTGGAGGCGGAAGCGATGGCTTAACCTTGCGGTCGTGTTGAGGCGACTGAGGCATGCTCTGCGTGGGCGAATCTGGCAGCTCCGAGGGTGAGATAACACCGCTTTGCATGCGACTGTATTCGCTAATTACAGAACCATTATCGTCACATCCAATGGTCTCATCATTCACCAACGAATCCATGGAGCTGCGTCTAGAGAACATCAGCGGGGTCTCGAGGGCAGAATCAATGGCTTGGCAAGCTGTACTATTATTTTGATTGTTGTTAATGGCTTGTTCTGGCGTTTCGACAACTGATTGTTGGGTGTTGGTTGCCTTGGGAGCGGCTGGCTGTTTCTCCTGCTTCCCATGCCCCACATCCATAAGGCTGTTGAGGGAATCGAAGCGACTGAAGCACCCGGGTGTTCCCTCTTCACAATAGTTGATCGGACGCTCGCCGGGCTCCGGTTCGGGCGTGTGCAAACAGCCATCGGGCTTATCGACTGCCAGATTCTCCAAAGCATTGCTGCGTAGGTTAAGTGTTTTGGGGCGTTCCACTTGATCGCAGCTCAAATCACAAGCCGAAGCGGATTTAGCCAGAGTTGGAGGAGCGGGGCTTCCACTTTCATCTAATATGAGCAATATTTCGCTACTTTCTTGTTGCCTTTCTTCACATGTTGCTGGCTCTGGCTTCGCAGCTTGCGCGGACCGTCTCTCCTTGTAGCGCGCACTAAAATCTGTGAGCTGATCCAAATCGATGGAATTGTCAAAGCTGGCCTTAGCCGGCTTGTGGTCGCTGTAACTGTACTTCATCGAATAGTCGATGGGTTGCTCCTCCGTGGGTGTCCTGTAGTGACTCTGCGTAGTACTAGTGCTCAGTTTTCGTTGCTCAAAGGCGCTGTCCGACTTAGTCGAGAATTTTGTTGAATCGGAATCAGATTTGCCGGAATAGATGGACTCGCGGCTTTCACATTTGCGAGGCAATATGCTGATGCCGTTGCTGCTACTGCTCGTCGTCCCGTTGCGCACCTTCTTCAGTGATCCTGTGGGATTACTGCTCAGACGCATGGAGCTGTAACGTCGTGGTAGCGTGCCTGCATGTCCGTTGGCTAGCTCCTTCGAAGGCAACTCATTGTTGCTTGACAGCTCGAGGGCGTTGCGATAATTTACCAAGTTCTTGAGTGCTGAGGCGCTGCCCTCAGCTACCATGGGATTTTTGGAGCTGGTTAGTGAACGTAGCAGCGGAATGGCATTATGATCGATAAGAAACTGCTGATCTTCGGGGCAACGTGCAGACAAGTTCCAGAGCGTGCCACAGGAATTGCTAACAACCGTTTGGTTATCTGTCTTGAGCTGCTGCAGCAGAATAGCCAAGCAGTTGTGCTCCCTTAAGATCTGACGATATGATTCACAAACAGCTATGTGACTGGACACGTTGCGTAAGATACCGCCAGCATTTTCGACAATCTTCAGCGTCTTGCTTGGTCCTTCGTAGCTGAGCATTTGGACCAGAAATCCCAATGCTCCATCTACGGCACAGAATTCCGCCTTGTTGGTGCTGCAGTGTGCCGACAGATTCCACAGCGCTGACAGAATGGCCTTCAATGTGTTCTCGCTCTTGTTGTGCATAGCGGCCAATGCAAGAGCTGTCACTGTGCCGAGTTCATTAAATATGGTCTTCAGGTGCTTGTCTGCGCGCCAAGATAGATTGCGCAAAACGCTAGCAGTGGCCTGCAGCAGATCATCTACATCGGCTGCATTTGAGTCCAGCTGGGCAACTAACGCTTCCATGAATTGCTTCTGTCCACAGAGCAGTGACTTGTTGTTCTCTTCGCCACATGTGAGATTTGTGAGCGTCATGAGCGCATAGCGTCGAAGCAAATTGCATTGCTCACGTCCCGCTGCCGGCCCATGAACGGCATGGTCGAGACGAACCAGATTTGGTATTGCTTTTAAGGCACCCAATTCGCACATGGTCTGGCGATGTTCCTCATCGAAGCTAGCCTTCATCAGCAGCTTCATGGCTGCCAATGGATGACGCTCTTCATCATCGGCAATCGATTCACCACCGCTTTGCAATTGCGTACGCAAAAAATTGGAACTATAGTCATGTATTTGATCTAGAAGGCGCAGAACCTTCACCTCCCGTTGATTTCCTTGAACAATGTTATGTAGGGCTTGGCTGGCATTCCTTCGTGCTGCTCCGCCCGCGCCGGCACCGTCATCATTAGCATGCAGAATTTTTACCAACAGCTGGATGCAATCGGAGCTGCGTAAGGCTGAACAGGTGTCCGTATTTCTAGAAAGCTCCAAGAAGTTGCGCGTTAGCTCTAGTTGCTTGTGAGCGTCGCTCTCGTTCAGCGTCATGTTTGCAAATGGTTTCCACTTTATTGATTTTGCCGGGCTTAATGCTAACACTCTATTTAGCGCGTTGTACCTAAGTGTATTCCAGGAACTATAAGTTACCTGCCTCTTTATGAAGCACTAATGGCTAACAGGTAGGCGGCCTGTGCTATGATGTTTGGTATTTCATTATGGAATCGAAAAACCGACCTACAGCGCAGAAGCAGCTGCCTTTATTTGGATGTTGCTGTTATAAGTTATCGGTTTTGAATAGCAACAAGTAATCGATTGATGTACAAGCATGCTAAAAGGTATTGGCTCTTATTTTGATTACACGTATCCTTATGGTTTTATATTGGTTTGCAATTTTACAAAAATTGTAATAGTGTTTTAGAATATATCGCATTGCTTGCATAAATTAGAAACATTGGTTTTTGGCTGCTTTGCAATACATTTTAGTATTTTGGTTGAGTTCCATCACTAGTTGTCTTCTATTACGTCACGCATAACAGCTGATCTACACAGCTGGTACCGACGAACAGAGTTTGACGTAAAAATAATGAATTTCTTAAAAAAGGTAAATAAAACAAATTTTAATAACATTTGCTACATATATCTGTTAACTTTGTAGGTAACTACGCAGGTATTGCCAATAGCTGAAGCACATCTCAGTCTTGGTAATAATACAGCACTGCACACTAGCGCAGTTTGCTGTCGCGTGCAATCTGGACGTTATCGCATAACCGTAAAACGCGACAGGCCGCTCACCTATGAAATGGCCAATCCGCCGCATTTTATTGGACACCGAAAATCATGGAATTCTTGGAACACATGTAAGTTGCTGTATTTGCGTTTATTCAATTTTATAAAATGTCAAAAAAAATATAATTTTTAGCTACTTTAAAGGATGCCTTGCGTCCATCACAAACAGCCATTGAGGAGGTCTTCATTCGTAAATTTATAACTGGTACATGGCATGCCCTTGTATGTTCCGAAATTATCATTAAGCGGCAACACAACACAATTCGCATTGCCGCTATAATACGACAGGCGATTAGCCCACGCAAGATGTACTTCCTCATTGGTTATACGGAGGAGCTGCTGTCCTATTGGATGCAATGCCCTGTCACGCTCGAGTTTCAGACGGTGGCCGATAAGAAGGACGTGGTCTTTAAATACATTTAGTTAATATGCCTTTTTACTTGATTCACCAATACATTTATACAACTAGTACATACATTTTGGAGTGGTACTCAATGAACGTATTCGACTTCACTGTTATTACTGTGCCAAGATTTTATAGCTTTATTTACGATGACACCATCCTGATCTTTGATCTAAAGAATAGAAGACGTTCATAAATGTATAAATCACGAGAAGCAGGCATCATACCGTTTCGACCAACGCTTTTAGTTCCTCCTGAGATCGCAGATCAAATATCAAAGACTTAATGTCTTTCACCAGCTCTAGAAAGAGGAATACGACTATCCTTTTGGCGCCCCCACAAACCTTATCCCATATTTTGACCAAAACAGTTTCACATATTACGCCGGCAAAGCAAGTTGTGTACCAATTTTCCAAGAGCTTTGAATTCACATCAAACAGTTCCAGCTCTTCCAAGCGACTGTAATCAAAATTAAATTATTAATAGGAATAATGTTTATGGTATAGACGACATACTAAAATAATGCGATGTCTTCGCGCTTTAGGAGTGTTTGTGTCAGTTCCTTAAGTTTGCCGCATTCCCTCTTCAGGTCACGCGTGTACTGGAAAAACTCCTTGGCTATCCAGTATGTCTCCATCTCATCGTCGAATATGTCAAGTAGAGTGCGTACAATTTCCATAAACTGATTGTCATCTGCCTGAGCTCCAGCTCGCACATTGCTATGCAGCAACCGATTGTTCTCCAGTAGCCACATTTTGTGTAGAACCAAATGTCTAGATTTATCCCCCTCTACGAAACGCATTACAGTCACGGCCCGTAGCAGGTCCTCATACACTTGGCGGCGTTGGTCCCGAACATATTCAATGTTGCTTTTATGAAGTGGCATTATTCCCATTATCAGACTCCAAAGCAGACTACGCTGCTGTGCCGGAACCGTATAAGTATATACGAAGTGCTTTAACTTGGCCAGACTGCGAATATCATCTTGTAGTAGTTTATTGAGTGACTTTTTCTCTTCAACACTAAAGCAGCCAACTTTCTCATAATAACTAGACCTAAAATTGCGCTCATCTGTAGTCATATTTAATAAATATGGTTTGTCAGATATTACTTTCAGTTTGTTTACTTGGATTGAGACAAAAAGTTGATAAACTGCAACATCCTAAAATGCACTAAAAAATATCGAAGTTCTGTACAAAAATCTTAGTTTTTTTTATTTATTTTACTCTGGTCATACTGCTAACAGCAACCCCAAAAGGCGCCATTTGAAATCAAAAAACACATTTTATTTATTTTGTTAGCTGGGCCTAACAAAACAATATAGAAGTATAAGCAACTTTATATTATTTTAAATTACCAAAAATTTGCATACATTTGCAGTTAACTATTGTTTCTTACGTTTGTCGTGTTGTGATTGTGTTGTAACTTTTAGTTGAAATGTTAAGTGTGTATCATATGTTATGTTAGCTCTTATTGCGTTCACAGCTCTCTGATTTCTTTGCCGTTACGTTATGTTTTGCGTTACATGTCTGACTTTGCCATTACGTAGGTACGTAAGTACCGTTGTGCATTGCATTTCGCTACAAAATGCCCAAATATTGTGTGAAAAGGTAAACAAAGTTAATGAAGTGATAAAGTGTTTGAAATATAAGCACTTCAATGTGATGAATTTCAGCCAAGCAACATAAGAAATACTTACATTGATGAGTTAATAAGTTAATCAATCTAAAAGCCTTTGTGAAAGTATTACACACTGTTGCTGCCTTTGCAGAGCCTGAAAATTAAAATCAATAATTCAATCAGAAAATCAAAACACGAATTTGACCAAATGCATACACAGCGCATATGATAATTTATGCAAATATGCTACATTTGTAATGTTTCTCTATTGTGTTTGCCATTGCAGTTGCAGTTGATAAATTCAAATGTTTTGCTTTGCATTTGCATTTGTTGTTGCTGTTGCTGTTGTTGTTACTGCCGTACACGTTGTCAGGGCTTGGACAGGGCAAAATGGAACAGGAGATTGGTACCTGGGACTCAGTTCTGCTAGAAAACCTGTCCGAGGACAGCTTCATAAGCAACATACATCAGCGTTACAAGCGCGATCATATATATGTAAGTAGTTCAATCAATTCAGAATACTTAAATTATTATTGTTGTTTACTCTGTAGACCTACATTGGAACTTCTGTTGTGGCTTTAAATCCATATCATCACATATCTGAGCATTCTTTGGAAAATATACACAACTATGGCAATAAGGGCATTTTTCAGTTGCCACCACACATGTAAGAGTTTGTGTTTGTGCTTATGCTGTTCTTTTTTATAAGTATAATATTTGACAGATATGGGCTCACCAATTTGGCTTATCAGTCTCTTAAGGATCAGAGCGAGGATCAGTGCGTGTTGCTCACTGGAGAAGGAGGCGCCGGCAAAACGGAGACCTTTAAAATGATTGTCAATTTTTTAACACACATACAGGACCGAGCGCTGTGCTCTGGAACTCCTAATGCACTACGTAAACAGTCCTCGACTAGTTCAACGAGCGGCATGGCTATGCATGCTCACAGGCGTGCCTCCAGCAGCTGCTCTGGTACCGCCAATTTCATAATTTGTAAAAATAGTGCGGCTTCAGCTCCAAGTCAAGGCAGCGCGTGCAATTCCCGACGCCAATCACCATCACCGGGTCCGGGACCAGCTCCGCCACAGCGATCACGTGCGCGTGCTGAGAGCATTGAACGTCAAGCCAGACGAAATATGCGTGAAAAAATTGTTGATTTTGACTTTTCGCATCACAAGAGCTCCGAAAATATAAGCACGCTGCTGGAATCAGCCGCTGCACATGCCCATTTGCATCCAACGAAATCATGCTTCAAGCACCAACAAACTCAAGCAAGCACCTGCACTGCCACTTACGGGCCCATGGCCGCGACGCCCTCGAAAACGGGTTCATCCAGCACATCACCTAAGTATTTGCACGGCGGCTGTCGTCAGTGCGGTCACAGCAAATGCACACGCGCTCAGAGTTTGGAGAAAGATGAACGTGAAGCCGCTCTTATATTGCTGCGGGGCAGCAATAATCGCCTCTCCACCGCCCACCAATTGCAGCAGCCACACCGCGGCAGCTGCTCGAATCTGGTACGACAGCATTCAACCGAAAGCCAACCGGATCGACAGATGTCCATGGGCTCCACGCAACGTATATCGTTGTACGATGCTCACAAGTTAAGTAAGGTTCTCGGCAGTAACACTGTCTCGCCCACGCCCTCTGCTAGCTCCTCGCTGCATCGACGCCATAAGTCACCAAACCAGCGGCTGCGTGAGTGCGTCACCTGCGCGGATGTCTTCCTTGAAGCCATGGGCAATGCCTGCACACTAAAGAATAACAACTCTAGCAGATATGTGAGTTGAATATATTCCCTTTATTTCAGTCGATGATTATATTATTGCTGCTTTCAGGGTAAACTATTTGACATTGAAATCGACTTTAAGGGTGATCCCATGGGCGTTCACATAACACACTGTAAGTAACATCGTAGACTTCTCCTAAGATTATTGTATCCAATTGGATTTGAGGTTATTACATTAACTGTATTTTATATTATATTTATTATTATGTCTCACTTAAAAAGATATGCTGGAAAAGGTTTGAATTGCTTGATATAATCTTTTGACTTTCTATTAATATTTGATATATTTTTTAATTACACAGACACGCATCACGGATACGATGATTGGGGAGCGCAATTTTCACATTTTCTATCAATTGCTGTTAGGTGCTGATCTTCAATTGCTAAGTAAGTTTATCTAAAGTAGCACACCTGTATTTGTCAATCAATTAATAATTGTGTGTCTTAAAGAATCTCTAAAGCTCTTTCGCAATGTAGAAAAATATGAGCTGCTCCGTAATACTAGTGCCATGGAAGAGGATCGTGCGAATTTTCATTACACTAAGGTCAGTTAATAGTCAAATATGTGTAAGACAATGCTAATAACAACCAAATTGTCGTTTGCAGCGCTCTCTGGATGTTCTTGGTTTGAGCTGTGATGAAACTAACTCAATTTTTCGGGTTATTGCGGTTGTCCTGAAGTTGGGCAACTTTATTTTTGTGCCAGTAACCAATATTGATGGGACTGAAGGCTGTCAGGTTTCAAATGTTTATGGTACGTTTCATCTCGATGTTAGAAAGAAAATGTTTAAAATTATACAATACTGTTCGGGTTTGTAGAAGTTCAAGAGACAGCGCAGCTGCTCAATTTGGAAGCTCAAATTTTAATCAATTGTCTGACGAGAGCGAACAGTACGAGTAGTACACAGGAGGATGTGGGTTGTGAAATGGATGCCAGGCAGGCAGCCAGCAATCGCAATACACTCTGTCGTACGCTCTACAGTCGCCTATTTACCTGGCTGGTGAATAAAATCAATGAAACTATGAAGTCTACGCAGCGAGAAAAGAATCTCGCTCTGCTGGATTTCTATGGTTTTGAGGTGTTGGATCATAATTCGTTTGAGCAATTTGCTATTAACTACAGTGCCGAAAAAATACATCAGGCAAGATACATAGTTATACAATATTAAGATATTTGGATTAATCTATTTTTCATCTTAATTAGAACTTTGTTTTTAATGTGCTGCGCTTCGAGCAGGAGCTGTATTTACGTGAGGGGCTGGAATGGTCACGCATCGATTACTTTGACAACGAGTCCATATGTGAGCTAATTGATAAGCCTAGCTATGGCATCCTTAGTCTAATCAACGAATCGCATCTAAATAACAACGAGGCGCTGCTGCTGCGTATACAGCAATGCTGCGCAGGGCATCCAAATTTTATGACGAGCGGCACCAATTCCATGTGCTTTCAGTGAGTCTGTTTATGAAATGATAGAGCCTAATTAAAATATATATATTTGTTTTATTCACAGAATTCGTCACTTTGCCAACGTTGTTAACTATTCCATTCATCGTTTTTTGGAGAAGAATTCAGATATGCTGCCCAAGTATATAAGCGCTGGCTTTTATCAGAGTCAACTAGCGCTAGTGCAAAGTCTTTTCCCGGAAGGCAATCCTCGTCGACAGGCGAGCAAAAAGCCAACAACACTTAGCACCAATATACGCACTCAGCTCCAAACATTGTTGGCCATTGTGAAGCATCGTCGTGCTCATTATGTTTTCTGCATTAAGCCCAACGAGTGCAAGCAGTCCCATCACTTTGATATGGCCTTAGTGCAGCATCAAGTGCGCTACATGTCGCTTATGCCGCTCGTGCATTTGTGCCGCACGGGACACTGCTACCATTTGCCGCATGTCAAGTTCTTTCAACGCTATAAACTGCTCAATAGTTTGACTTGGCCGCACTTTCATGGTGGCAGCCAAGTAGAGGGTATTGCTCTGATCATAAGAAATCTGCCTTTACCCTCGGCCGAGTTTACGCTCGGCACCAAAAATGTGTTCGTGCGCAGTCCGCGCACTGTCTACGAACTGGAACAGTTTCGTCGATTACGGATTTCTGAGCTGGCCGTGCTCATACAGAAGATGTTTCGTATGTATCGTGCTAGAAAGATTTATAGGCGCATGCGGCACAGCCAAATAGTCATCTCGAGTGCCTGGCGCACGTGGCGTGTAAGTAGTGACTGCACTGCGTCATTTGCATGCCTAACTATTATAATTTTTGTATATATTTATATTGAAGTTTTTTATTATTATATTCACACAGGAGTGCCGTTTTGGCATTCCCTTCACGGGTCGTAGGCATTTGTGGAGTTTATATCGTGTTGTAAGCATTGCATGTTCCTATTCCCTATTTTCTCATACCCCATACTAAAATTTTGACGCTACATGAATATTTATGGCCTTTTTGATTAATTTTGGCAGGCACGTGAGGAGTATCGCACTTTGAAGTACAAGCGCCAAGTTAAATGGGCCGTCGATGTCATTGCGCGGTACTATCACCAGTGGAAAATACGACAATATTTGCTCACCATTCCGCTGCGCCTTCCACCAAATACATTGAGTCCACTCTCGTCAGAATGGCCAACGGCTCCTGGCTTTTTGTCGGATGCATCCCGTCTGCTGCGAGCGATCTATCATCGTTGGAAATGTTATATATATCGCAATTCGTTCGATCAAACCGCACGCAATCGCATGAGAGAAAAAGTTACAGCTAGCATTATATTTAAGGATCGGAAGGCTTCCTATGCGCGCAGGTCTGACTAATGGTGCTCACTAAATGCTGAAACGCTTTGGTAATCAAATATATCTTTGTTTTTCAGTGTGGGTCATCCGTTTGTGGGCGACTATGTGCGACTGCGACACAATCAGCAGTGGAAAAAGATATGTGCTGAAACCAATGATCAGTATGTGGTTTTTGCCGACATCATCAACAAGATAGCGCGCTCCAGTGGCAAGGTATGTTTGTAAATTTTAACTCAATGAATATGAGTAATCAAGGTATATTCAGGCTATGTTATCTAAAACGCCAGAGTAAATAGGGTCTTCTTTATTATATGATTATTTATACAGTATATATACATACATACATATAGATATCAATAATTCTATATCCGTTTTTAGTTTGTGCCAATATTGCTGGTGCTGTCCACGTCATCGCTGCTCTTGCTCGACCAGCGAACGCTGCAAATCAAATATAGAGTGCCTGCCTCGGAGATTTATCGCATGTCTCTAAGCCCCTATCTGGATGATATTGCTGTGTTCCATGTGAAAGCGGTAGATTTAAATAAGATTCGATTTTTAATTAGAGTTATGAAATTTTGTTATTATACAGTCTGAGTTTGGCCGGAAGAAAGGTGATTTTGTGTTCCAAACTGGCCATGTTATTGAAATAGTTACCAAAATGTTTCTGGTCATACAAAATGCGACGGGCAAACCCCCAGAGATACACATAAGCACAGAGTAAGTACGCAATGGATTTATTATGCCTTTAATTTAAGAATTTTTTTTATTTGATTACAGATTTGAAGCAAATTTTGGTCAACAAACGGTTATCTTTTCATTCAAATACGGCGGCTTATCCGATTTGGCACAAGGGCCGCCAAAAGTCACGCGCAAGGCAAATCGCATGGAAATCATTGTGTGATGATACAGTCTTCGGTATGATCAGAGAGTCCGGTCAGTTAGGAACTCAAGTTTTAAAAAAAATATTTATTTCCAAACGATCCTCATGTACTTTTTAGGTCTCTTGACTTGGTCCCAGGGACCAAAAACAAAAAAAAAAAAACAATTTTAGCAATATTTACAAACACTCAAATCCACACATTCCCACACATATACACACACATTCACTGACTCAAATATAATATAATTTTGCTCACAACTGACAATCAGTCTCACAAATTCGATGTCAAAATTGTGCCAAAATGAAGGAGATGAAAAAGTGAAGCAGTTATAGCTAATTTTAAACAGCACCGTTTCTTTGATATATTTAAGTACTAACTAACGAAATGAACAACTGAATTTATTTAAATAATTTCTCGAACTAGGTTTAATTGTAAGTCAAGCACCAAGTCGATTAACATTGCAACAAACAAACAACTACGTTAGGAACGTGACATAAAGAAGGGTTAGACATTTTACACAAAATACAATACTTACAATATTTCCGTTATAGAAACCAAGGCATTTCTCTTACATTTAAGGTTTCATACACAATAATTAGTGAACTAATGCTAGAGAACTCAGACAAGCATATATATATAGCTCTATATATTTACCAAACACAATATAAATCTGCGCCTCAAAAACTAGTGAAAGAGATAGAAGAGTAACAAAAAAAAGAGAAAAAAAAAACAAATTGAAACAAAACAGAAAACTCTTTCCCAGATTGTTAATTAGGAAAACTATTTACAAGTCAGATCATATAGTTAAATATTTAAAAAAAATATATATACATACATATACATATATAATGGATAACTCATTTATACACAAGTTACGACAAATGGTGACGGAAACCGAAACAATATGAAACCAATTGAAAACAAAAAAAGAAGAAATTATACGAATGATTGTTATAAGAGTTGATCGTACTTACATATATTATGATGATATAGTATGTATGTATGTATGTATGTATGTAGTTGTTTATATAAGTAACTTGTTATTGATAGCTCAGACAGACTTTAAATGCAATTAACGAGCGGCTATATAGTTGAATTTTACTAATTGCATGATGAAATTATAACAAACCGATAAATGTGTGTATATTACCGACTAATTAGTAGGTAGTGACACGATTCCGAATATGTGTGTATGTATGGAAATAGTTTTTATTTAGATTTAAATAAAATACAAAACTTTAAAAAAGCCAAATACAGACAAGTATAAATATGCATATACATACATATATTTATATATATATATATATATATATATATATATATATATATATATATATATATATATATATATATATATATATATATATATATATATATATATATATATATATATATATATATATATATATATGTATATATATATATATTTAAAAACAAACTCCAACAAATTGGTATTTTTATATAACGAAATGAAGCGATAAGGACAAAGTTTAGAATTAGTAAAGCGTACGTATGGAAAATTCTTTCATTGCACAAAATTATTTTCCTAGCCTCACTTACGATGTTCGCTGAGCGTAATTATGTGAATATTGAGGCTTACAATTTGGATTTTTGTTTCTTAAGCATATCGCGCAGGATGCGACGTAATATTTTCCCACTCGGGTTTTTAGGTATCTCGTCCACAAAAACTACGCCACCGCGCAGACGTTTGGCTGGCGAAGCGCGTTCGTTCACAAAATTGATCACATCTTCTTCGGTGAGCTGGACATTCGACTGTTTGACCACAAATGCCATTGGTAGTTCGCCAGCCGCTTCATCCGGTTTGCCAATAACGGCAGCATCCTTAATTTTCTCATTGGTTAGCAGCAACGCCTCTATTTCTGCCGGCGGCACCTGGAAGCCCTTATATTTGATAAGCTCCTTAATACGATCCACAATAAAGAACTCAAGTGAATCGTCATAATAGCCAATATCACCAGTATGTAACCAGCCGTCCTGAATAGCGGTCGCTGTGGACTTGCTGTCGCCAATGTAACCCTTCATAATGCCATCGCCCTTAAAGCAAAGTTCGCCACGCTCGTTCGGTCCCAGAATTTTTCCGGTGTCCGGATCTATGACCTTGGCATAGATGCCAACCTTGAGTACGCCAACGCTGCCTGGCTTACAAAAGTCATCGGTCTGCACTAGAAGGCTCAGTGTCGACTCACTAAGACCGTAGCCCTGGCGAATAAATGGTACACCAATTCGCTCCTTGATCTGATCTTCGGTTTCACGACTCAGGGGTGCAGCGCCGCACAGCAAAATCATTAGCGAAGACAGATCATATTTATCGACAATCGGATGCTTGGCTAAGAAGACCATAAGTGGTGGCACCATAAAGGCCATCATGACACGGTATTTCTGTAAGGTTAAAGTTGGATCAAAGTTTATCTTTACTCAATATTAACAGTCGCATAGCTACCTCAATGGCAGAGAGAAAAAGATTTTCTTCGAATTTTGGCAAATATACTAATCGCGTACCCATGGTAGCTGTTGTGATCAGCGTCAGGCAGCCAAAAGCATGGAACCATGGAATTACAGTAAGTAGCGTGATCTCGTTAAATGGTATCATAGTAGGCTGGCTGTATACAAAGGCAATAAAATCAATAAAGCGTTGATCAAATTAAAAATAACTTTTAAATAAACAATAAACATACATTTGTGAGTCAATTGTGGCCAATAGATTGAGCTGTGTCAACTGAACGCCCTTAGGTAGACCAGTGGTACCCGAGGAGCAAACAATTAGCGCCACATCCTCGGTTTTGTTTGCCAAAGGTGAGGTGAAGTCTGGTTTCGTCTTATACTTGTCATTGTTCATTAAATCCATGAAAGAATATACTTTTGGATGATTTGTGGAAGAGCCGCTCAACGCAATAACAGCCTTGACAAACTTATTCTGTTTGGCCACCTTTGCAATGCGATCAACTGTGATCTTTGAGGCGAATATGATTTTTGGATGCGACAAATTAATGGCATGGTCTACCTCACGATCGGAGTAGGTGACGTTTAGTGGCGCCACAGTCGCACCCACAGCGAATGCAGCAAACATGGCTATGGCAAAGCCCACGCTATTTTCGCTGGATAGCCCAATGACATCGTTGTGTTTAATGCCAAGTTTCTGGAGGATTTGAGCCAATCTTACAATCGAGTCGTAGATAAACTTTGCGCTATATTCAGTACCACTGACGGCATCAATCATAACCGTTTGGTCGCCAAAACTTTTATATCTATCCATTATTAGCTGTCCCAAGGAGCGATAATTCTGCGCTTCCCGCCCGGGTATAGGGCCTCCATAAACGATATTACCGGGCAACAATGTTGAGGTCATTATGAGCTGCAAAAAAAAACGCTCGATTATTTAGCTAAAGTGTAGGCAAGGGTGGGTTCCTTATTAGAATCAACCCCTCGAATAAATTTGCTTAAATTTTCTGTTTTTTTTTCCTTTATGATAATACACTTTGAACTTGCTTAATCTTATCGAGATTAAAAGTTACTAAAAAATATTCTGCTTAAGTTTATAGATTTGTAAACTGTGCTATCTTCGGTAAGCACTGTGAATGAATATTTGAGATTAAAAGCCGCTCCAAAGGTCAACATTTGCCCCCTGAGAAGTGCTTTTTGATGGCATCCGATTTTGAACAGTTTTGCTTTCACTAACGACAATTGTTTATCATCGTTAGCATTTTAAATATGCAAACATTTGAATAACTTTTATTTATTTACTTACCTAACAGATTTTTTTGGTTACAACGTGAAGAGAGAATTGGTACTTTCCGTTTCAGTGCGGCTTCTAGAACCAACTGTTCTTGACGCAAAAAGCAGTCCTAATAATTTAGCTTTTAGGTCGAGATTAGATTTTGCGTTTGATAAGTTGAAGGTAATACGCGCAGGCGCTTTAGATACCTTCGTTCTTATTTTGCATTTAATTATATATAGACATACATATAGATATTTGTGCCATGGACAAACCCACTTTACAAATATTATAGCTGAGACAAAGAGCGAATTGAGAGCCGCTTCATGTAATGTTTTAGGCATGTTTACACTTAGATCAGCTGTTTATATGTGATGTGCTTTGGCAACGCTAAAACCAATTTATCGATATATCGATTGCCTTAATTGCTTTTGTTTTATTGAATTAAATATGAGTGAGACAACAACGAAATTTCTGACTGTTATTTCGACTTTCAGTTATACTTTACGGACTTTTATTTGAAGTAACAATACGTCTTAATTCAACATGACTAGTATAACTTAGATAATTTATCGTATTAGCTACTATAATCATTATTTACAACATATACATCAGTAAAGGGGCAGCTGTAGAGCATTGCGAATTCGGCCCGCCTATCAAATATCTGCTGATGAGTGTACCACCGCCCATACATTTTTAACAATATGCATTCAGTGTTTGGAAGCTTGCTTTTAGAGGTGATATTTCTGTACTACTGAATGAAAAGCCAAGATAAGCGTAATCAGTTTCATATTCGTGTTGGGAGCTGTCAATTCTACAAATATTTCACTGTAACCATTGCTAAAATGAGTGCCCGCAAAACGCAAAAGTTTTACAAATTGGACATAAATCGTACGGAATGGGAAGTTCCAGAAATATATCAGCAACTGCATCCAGTAGGCTCTGGTGCATATGGACAAGTATGCAAGGCCAGAATCCGTGGCACCAACAAAGATGTCGCCATTAAGAAGTTATCTCGCCCCTTCCAATCAACGGTGCACGCCAAGCGGGCATATCGGGAACTAATGCTATTGAAGCATATGGATCACGAAAATGTTATCGGCTTGTTAGATATATTTCATCCGCATCCGCCGGACGCGACTTTAGAAGACTTTCAGCACGTCTATCTGGTAACTCATCTGATGGGTGCGGACCTGAACAACATTATAAAGATGCAGAACCTATCCGATGATCACGTGCAATTCTTGGTATATCAAATACTGCGCGGCCTCAAATACATACACAGCGCTGGCGTTATTCATCGAGATCTGAAACCGTGCAATATTGCGGTTAACGAGGACTGTGAGCTGCGTATCCTGGACTTTGGGTTAGCGAGACCGACTGAGTTCGAGATGACGGGTTATGTGGCCACGCGTTGGTATCGTGCTCCTGAAATCATGCTCAACTGGATGCATTACAGTCAAACTGTCGATATTTGGTCCGTGGGCTGTATCATGGCCGAGCTAATCACACGGCGCACACTTTTCCCGGGCACAGATCACATACATCAGCTCAATTTGATCATGGAAATGTTGGGCACACCACCCGATGATTTCATGCAGAAGATCTCATCTGACAACGCACGAAACTATATCAAATCACTACCGCAAACGAAACGAAAGGACTTTAAGGTTGTTTTTAAGAATGCCAACCCTCTGGCTATTGATTTACTCGAAAAGATGTTGGAACTGGATGCGGATAAACGTATAACAGCCGAGGAGGCGCTTGCTCATCCATACTTACAGAAGTATGCAGAACCAAGTGATGAACAAACATCAGCTTTGTACGATCAAAGCTTTGAAGAAAAGGATTTTTCATTAGAAAAATGGAAGGAGCTTATTTACAAGGAAGTTGTGAATTTTAAACCTCCAGCGTCATTTGCAGCAGATCTGGAAAGTAATAAATGATACTTGAAATCGCACCACTAACTACAAAGTATTAACCACAAACATACGTAGTTTTAATGTGGTCTAAAATCCAGTAAAGAATTTATCCATAAATTGCCTTATTTACTAATATGTGATTCATATTAATAATTGAATGTTTCCATTTTGTATTTTTACCCACTGTTATTCCTTACAAAATGTGTTTATTAAATGTTGTGTTTTTATATATTCTAAAATATAGTTTTATATTTTAGTTGATTGCGAATTTAAAAATATAAAGTATATGCTTGCAAAAATATCCGCTAGATCGCGCCACAATTTATGAGGTATAACACTTACCCCTCAACTGTTAGAATAATAAAATATTTTTGGTCAGACGTTTAACAGAGTGTTATTATTCACTTAACAGACTACCGGCAGTGGCCATAGAGAAACAGCTGTGTGAGAAAGTAAAAACAGCTGAGCGCAATCAAAATTGGTTTCGTTTTGTTAACAACAAAAAATAAACTACATATGTTAAAACTTCGTAATATTGTGGGACAATGCTTCTTTCTGAAGCGACACATTTCAGCACTTTACATAACCGGTGATAAAGCAAACGAAAACTATGTAACCTTACAACCATTTTTGGATTTTGCCGGCACATTCCGCGACAAAGTGACTCTACAGCAGAGCATTGCTAGTCGTGGTTTAAAGATCAATCTGGAAACGGTACTCACCAAATATGCAACATATCAGACAGAACATGAACGGTTACAGCGACTGGAGGATGAACGTGAAGTAATCACCAAGGAGTTAAAATCGCTTACGAAATCGGGCGGCTCAACGGAGTTGCTGGACAAACTACGAGCGCGTGGCAAAGAGTTGCGCAACGATGTGAAATCGCTAAAGCAAAAACTATATCCGATCGAAGATGATTTTATCCATGACTTTTTGCATCTACCCAATGTCTTGCATGCGCATTGCCCACAAACGGATGTGGAAAAGCTCATTTATAGGCATAAGCCACCTCCGACTGCTGCACAGGTGGCAATGCACTTAGATCGCAAGGATCTCGTGCATTTTGTGGATAACAATCGCTACTACATGATGGAGCAGGCGGCTCATTTCGATGTAGATGCCATGCAGGCGATGACACGTTACTTTGCAACGCACGGTGATTTCGTGCAGATGTGCAATCCGGACTTTGTGCGCTGTGTGCTGCTGGAGGCCAGTGCAACACCCTTGAGTCAATACCATCTGGTCCGCGAGGAACATTTGCTGAACAAACTAAACACTGCTTATCTAACAGGCGGTGGCGCATTCGAAAGTTTCCTTGGCACCATGACCAAGCTGAGCGTATATCCCTCAGTGCTGCCGCTGCGGTATGTCGCTTGTGGGCGTAGCTATAACCGCGAGGAAGGTCTGGTTAATGGACCCACTCCAAGTCTGTACACAGCCACACAAACGAATACGGTGCAAAGCTTTGTGGCAACCCAAACGGCAGAGGAAGCTGATGCAGAACTCGAACAGGTGCTCAATCTGGCCATTAATTTTTACAAAGCACTCGATGTGCCGTTCCGCATTGTCTACGTTGCAGCAGGCAGCCTAACGCCTTCCGAGAGTTTGAGGGCCAACATAGAGGTGTATGCACCATCTCTCAAGCGCTACGTTTGCGTCGGCCGGATCAGCAATTATGGAGACTATGTATCAAAGCGGATTCTCTTCAGCGTCCGTCGAGACAAGCACTATGACTTCTTACATCTAGTGGGAGGGCCTGTGATGTACACCACAAGGCTTATAGCGGCACTCATTGAGTTGGGCATCACGCTGGAATCTAATAAATTGCCCGGCGCTTTGAAACTAGGGCCCAGCATGCAAGCAATGGACCAACATCAGCGAGACTTACAAGAGTTCAAAGATCTTTTTAAATAAATATGATTCCTCCATGTGAAACATTCAATGTTATTTTGCATACTTAGCGTTAACAATAAGTAAAAAAGTTAAGTAGGTACATACAATTATTTACAAGCTAGTTTAATCTCATGTTCTGTAAGATGTCACAAACCCATCCAGATGTGCCTTCCTTCCAGTGCATCTACCTGTCCTATTTGTCCTTACTCCACATTACTCAGTCGCCGCATTTGATTTGCATTTTGGGAAAACGATTACGAAAGCTTTCACACTTGGGCGTTGTGAATGTAAACGGATGTCCATTGTCCTCCAGCACGGAATTTGGACTGGGTCGCAATGCTTTCAGCACGTACGTTGTATTGAATTTCAATTTGCTAAACTCCTGTGAATCTTTCTGCAATGAAGCAAACATTTAGGGGCTTTAAGTAAAATGTAATTAATTCTCTAAAAGTTATGTGAGTTTGATTTGATCACTTTATCATATAGTTATCATTACGACAAGCATGCATCGTCGAAAGAAATCACATTTAAATGTTTTGAAAAGAAAAACTAATATTAATGGTCTATTTAGAGAGCTGAAATTGAAACAATATCTACTTTCTTATCAGATTTGCCTCAATCAACTGAATAAGCTTACGTTTCGAAGAGTATAAATTATCAAGACTGCTATAAAAATGGGATCTGAATCTAGATTTGTATATAGTTAATACTGAATATATACCTATATATACTATATATTTATTTATGGATCAATTTTCTTTCCAGAAACATGTTAATTGCAAAATCTGGATATTTTTTGAAATTTTCAATTCGAAAATTTCTTGGTAGAATGCTTTCTAGTGCTTAACCTCTAGGAAAGTACGTCATTGACACATTCTAATTGGTTTGGCACAGCAATCGAACCACGTACATGGCGCCCTGTTCGAAAGCGTGTTTCACGTGTCAAACAATAAAATGAAACTTAAACCTCAACGGCAACCGAAACCCTATTGACCAAATATGACAAATGATTTGTGTGTGTTTTGCAATGATTGCGGCGGCACGAACCTAGCTCGTGGCATAGACTCAGCACCTCCCCACCACATTGTACTTACTTTGACGCGGATCGCGCTGAACTCGCGCTGCTCACAGTTCGTTTCTTGGGGGCACAGCTCGTATACTCTGGAATGAAATAATATACATATTTCAGGCAGATTGTTTATAAACAATCATAATAACATGAATAACATGTGTACAACGCGGCGCACATAAGAGATTGAGCCAAAGGGGGGTATCTGGCACTTACTTCTCCTTGTATGGCTGAAATCCCAAAATTTGCACAATCATGCCAAATTTCCGGTTCAAACGGAAACGTACTTCATAGGAGGTGTTGCCTTCATTAATGTTTATCGCTGGCATCGAGCTGGTCTCCAGTGTGGGGCCATGAGTGTGGCTGAGGCTGTGGCTCGGATGGTACTTGTGTCTGCTATGGTGTGTGCTGCAGTCAAGTGGTGCAGCATACTCCAGTTCATGCATCGGCAACGTTGTGTTGTACAACAGCGACTTTTTTTCCGATTTCAGACGTTGCGATCCGCTTATGGACATCGCCTGCACTTGTATATAATAGGAGGAATTGGGCTGCAGCTTCCTAATCTCGAACTGATGTGTCTGCAAGTCAGTTTAATTGCAAATGTATAATTTGCTTTAGTCGCAATCTAAACAAGAGACTTACGTCCTTGACATAGGCTTCGTGTGTTATAAGAGAACCCTCCTTGCTGCTTACGTATAGAGACCAGATAATTTTATACTTTTCCACGGGCAGATTCGACTTGGATGGACACCAAATGAGTTTAGCGCTCATATAGCGTCGTCCGTCGTACTGCTGGGAAGTGATCTTCATAGCGGTGGGCGCCTTCGGCGGCTTAGGATCTGAAATGTTAATCTCTGAGGCTAGGTTCATTACGAATACAAACAGAACTTACTACTGGGCAGGGTGAAGGCATGCGAGGGCTGGGAGTAGCCGCGAAAACCGAATGCATTCACCGCTGCCACGCGCACCTGATACCAGCGACCGGGTCGTATATTGAAAAAGATTTCCATGCTATGGAGAATGCTAATATGTTTATGTGGCTTCAATATGACCTTAGAGTGAGTACCTACAATTTGCTCCGTCCGTCAGTTGTCTCCAGTATCTTTTCCACCTGCTGCGACTGCCACATGCCCATCTTGCGAGGCGAAAAGATGCGTCCGATGTGCGAGCGGACCTCCACATGGAAATAATAGGGAAGCAGCGACGACTCAATGGTCAGCTCCACCTTGTGGCTGCGCGGCAGCTTGTAGCGCACGATCTTCGGTATTGGCGGCAGCTCACTGGCATTGCGCACACCCACTGGCTCTGTGCAGATAGGGCCGCACGCGGATAAACAGCACTTGTGCACCTCTATACAATCGTTGTCGTAGGCACAATTATCCAAACATAAGAGGCGCGCCTGCCGAGCGAGTAGCGTGCTGCTGGGGCAGCTGCCAGCTCTGGGTGCACGCAACAGCTCCAATTTACACTGATCGAGACATCGCTGCGTTTTAGTGCTATTCTCGCAGCGGGCCAGACACTGCAGCTCCATGATCTTCTCCTTGATGTCGGTGCTGTCGCGCTGTTGGCGCTGATACATGGATATGGTTGCATTCGAGGCACGGCTGCCCAGCAGTGTCAGCGCCAGCGCCAACATGATCAGCATCTTGATCTTTAGGGTGGCTTGAACACTTGATGCCAATCTACAATAAATGTTTACCACATGAGCATATCTGTCTCTCTCTCTCTCTCTCTCTCTCTCTCTCTCTCTCGCTCTCTCTTTCGCTCTCTCCTTCTGTCTTTTCATATTTCTCGCTCAAACTTAACGCATTCCGTGCATTCATAATTAACAGCATTTATGTGTGTTGATTATGCTGAAGGATCGGTAGAACCGGTTTATTCCATTTTGCCTGACCAACTAACTAATCATTCTTTGCATTTGTGCCCCGCTCGCCATCGTCTCAACTCCAAGGTGGAAGCAATGAAAATGCAAAAATACATAAATGTATCTCAAGCTCTTGACAGGACTTCAAAGCGCGCATCACGGTGCGTGCCATGAACGCAACGGACAGATAGACAAACTGCGAGATTTTTTTTTTATTTTAATTTCACATTACTGACTGCACTGATACCCTGCAAAAATAAACTAATTTGTAGTGTAAATCATTTTATGAAGTCTTTGGTAGTTAAGTAATGTGAGTTTTGTGTTTGCTCTCTTAGTCAAAAGAGACCGCAGGCAGATAAGAAATTTAAAAAATACAAAATATATGCCTCAACCATATGAGTCCTTCCTATTTACTTGAAAATACTTTATCTATTATACTTTATCTATTATGTTCGTAAAGAATTTTGAAACAAACACAAAAAATTTAAGAAAAACAGAATAACAAATGCTAATGCTTTGATTGGAGTTCTATATGTAATAAATAATATATTTTTAAATTTTTGAAGATTTCCATGAATCTAAGCTACGACTCTAATATATATTATAAAGAAAAACTATTATTGAAAAATTAGGAAATATTTTGGCTGAGTATTATGTACTAAACATACTGAGTATAAATTGCCATCCATTCAAGGTCTATTAGGACTTGCTACTATTTTGGCTAATATACTCGTAATCAGATATCATAGACATACTGCGCAGTGACGTCTTTAGATATTAATTACATTACAGCTCGAAGCTGTCATTCCTGGTACTTGGGAGATCATTGGTCCGTCTAAATGGCATTCCTGAGCGATCTGCCAATTGCTGGGAATTGGCAGCTTAGCCAACCTTTTTCAATTGGCATGCAGCTTGCGATCCACATAGGGTATTTAGCACGCAAATGGGAAACTAATGTTTTATGGTGCCCCATCTTCGTTCGCGTGTGCGTGTGGCTGTATGTGTGTGTGTGTGAGCTGTTGCGTGTGAATGTGCAGCAAAGCAAAATAAAATCATGAAAACTGCGGCTACGATGAATGTGCGCATGCAAGTGGATGTCACCAGATTCGCAAGCAGACTCACTCACTCACACACATACAGCAGCCACCATATAGTCGGGCGGAGATCTCATCTCACAGAAGCCTAGCTAGCCAGCCAGCCAGCCAACCAACCAACCAACCAACCAGCCAGCCAGCAGATGCCGCACATGCCAAGACGATACAGATACAGACACTATGGGACCAGCATCAGTGGCAGGTGAAGGGATGCGGGGAATGTGAACAGCAACAAACTATGGGAGAAGGAAGAGTAGCACAGAGAGAGAGAGAGAGATAGAGAGAGAGGGGGGGGGAAAGGGTGCGGGGTGGGGCGAGAACACAGCCGCTATTGAGGGACATTAAGCGACAAATGAATGTGCGACGATCGGCGGCACCAAAAACAAAAAAGCAACAACAGCAACAACCACATTGCTGATGACAACAAGATGAAATGCACCAAGTTCCGCGGAACGCAAAATTTTGCAACAAAATTGGGCAGTAAAGCGCGAAAAAGCAGCTCTGTCATATGGAATGGACTGCACTGATGAGGCTAGTCGATGTTCCCAGCCAGAATGGCTGCCTGGTTGGCTGACTGGCTGACTGGCTGTCTGGGCTGCTGCTGCGTAGTGGCAATTAATTGCTTTTAACGATTCAAAAACTCAAAATTATCTTTTTATGCTGCACACACATACACATATCAGAGCACACACATATGTACACCCGTGAATATGTGTACATAGCAGCGATCTAAAAGATCCGGATCGATTTCGTTGACGTTGCTTCGGCTTCTGCTTCTGCCGGTGCTGCTGCTGCTATGATAAATCGTTGGTGGTAGTTGGCTCTGTTGTAGCTTTTGTTATATGCCCCCAGTCTCAGCGGCTGCCTTCTTCGGAGCTTAGCACAATAGCTGAGCCAGAGGCTGCAACAGCGACTGTGGCTGCGACTGCGAGCTCTGCCACTGGCGACAATGGCCAGCCAGCGAAGCATCAACAACAGTGTGTAATATGATGCAAATCGTTTAACACTTTGACCAACAACCAGCAACAACAACATCGCATTGTTGCTCCGGCTGCTCAAGTGCAGCGGCAGCCGCACATAAAAAGTGTTTACGTTTAAGTAAACGCAAGAAGAGCAAAGTAAACTGCCAAGCGGGGAGGCTGGACTCAAATTTATGGCTTGTCATGACGAGCTGATACTCTAAGATACAAAATATTTCACAGTTGAGTTTATCCTAAATATATAAAAATAATAATTCAAATTATATTCAATTAAAATGCTGCTCAAAAGCCGTCTGATCTAAAGTTTATGAAAAAAATATTTATTAATAAAAAAACAAAAAAAAAAAAATAATAACAATTATAATAATAAATTATTATTTTAAATTGTTATCCCACGTTTGCACTAGATATGTAAAAATATAAGATCTTCATATATCCTTGATATTCAAAGCAATAAATTTATTTTCATTAAAAGTTTTGACTATGCTACATTTAGAATGGAAGTTTATAAGTTTATAATGCTTGGCTCTACCCAAGAAAAATATACATCAAATATTTATTACAAATTAATACTTAAGCATTGAGCGTAGTCAAATGCCTTTAGGCATTCCTCATTTTTAACAATTTAAAATTTTGAAAAATAATAAAAAAAATAATGTTAATACAATAAATTAAGTCTTAGAAAAAAGATTCCCATAAAAAATAATTACTAAATATTTATTTTATATTCAAATTACTTTCTTTTTATTTACTTTATACTTTTTTAACTAATAATTTTTTTTTCAATTGCCTATTTCCCAAAAAGTAATACCCATTTACCTAATGATGCCCTGCTTAATGAGTATTAGATATAGATTTACAATTTTAAGAGTTGAGCTCAAAATTTGAGCTAAATTGAGAACATTTATATGGGTTTCAGTTTTACACAGCAATTATTAATAATACTTATGGGATCAGTTAAAGTTGTCAATTTTTTGTTTTGTTTTTCAACATGCGCTAATTTGTCATTGGAAACTCAGAGCGATCCATTTGCCATGTATGGGTCTTTAACACTCAGCTGAGCATGTGCACAGGCGAGCAATGAATGGATGCAAAAAGAGGTTTCAAATTCTAGTCTCTAATTTTGCCGTTGTTCACAAAGTTCAGGTTTGAGGCATTGGATACAATGGGATACGACAATGGGTGCCTCATTACTTCCGTTGCAAAGGGTATGACGGTGTAGGCTTTGCCATAGACGACAAACAGTATAGAGCTGATGGACATGGAACGCTTACAAGTAAATGTTGCCTGCCATGGCCACTGCCTCTGTGGCGTTGCATGTCACCATGGCATCCTCATCTTTAGCTACCCCAGCTACCCGCCGTCCCGGCCCACTTACACTTACCCCCACCGATTGCCGCAATTAGCACGAAGGCAATCTCATTTTACGCCGACCAAATTGCGCAAATGGCAAGCAAACGAGCAAAACTGAGCAGAGTAGAGCAGAGCGGAGCGGAGTAGAGCAGAGCACATCAGAGCAGTGTGTTTTGTTTTTGTTTTGTTTTTCTTTTTTGTACTTACACTTGACGCACAATAAGCGAAATGCTGCTGGCAACCACCATAAGCCACGAGCACACCGAACACCGAACACCGAAGTTGGCACTTGCTCCAACACCACCACCCAAAACACCAAGAATCTGCCAACAGCCCGAACAACACTATGCGCAAGGCTTTTTGCCTGTGATCGATCGATCGTTGCTTGCGCGTTTTTAGCTATTGAAGTTTCGATTCAATCTGTTAGGTTTAGCGTTTGTTGCTGTGACTGCAACGGCGAACGCGGCTGCTCCCTAATTAGAATTTTTATGCTCGCGCGACCGTCGCACTGCACCCACAAAGACTGACTGACACACTGAGCGAACAGCCAATTGCATTGCATCTGGATGCTGAACGGCCGACGATGCTTCGTGTGCGCTCGGTTGCTGAGCAACAGTTCGTTCGCGCTCGTTGCCCCTCGTTCATTGCTGTCGGCTCTCACGGCGCTCGCTCATGCTCCAATTGTGTCGGCGTTTCTTCGTGTGCCGGTCGCTGGCAGCGTTGCGCAGTGCCAAAAACAAAAGATCGCTGTATTTATGTTTCTGCTGTGCTCCTTCTTCTTCCTGCAGTGCTCATTCATGCAAAGTATCATTAAAGGACGCATGTGTGCGTGTGTGTGTACTTATTCTTGTTGCCCCACTAATGATTGCTATTGTTTTTGCATGCACCAATTATTTTATTATATTATATACAAGTATCATAAATATGTATGTACATATGTACATCTGCATTGCACACACACCCACACAGCAATACACTATATCTATGCGTTTGTGTGTGTGAGTGTATGTTGTTATACTGTAATTACAACGGGCACCTCAAAGCAAATGAGATTTTTGTTGTTTTCATCTTTAGCCTCCCATAGCATACTGCCCATCATCTGTAAGCAAAACATAAGAGCGAATGGGCTCAATCAAGTTCTTGGACTATAATTTAATTATAATTATAGCTGCACATACCACGGGTAATGTTGGATTCACATAGATATTTGCCCAATAGCTTTTGCCATCATTTACATTCAATATGCAGTTATGATCACCATCGCAAGGATCTGGAGATATGGCGGCCTCGGTCTTAAGGTAGGTGAAAACCCAACGCACCTCGTGCTTCAGAAACGAAACACCATTGCCTGCAATAGACTCACGATTAGATTCCAATTTAATGAAATACACATAATATACCATAATTGTTAGATCTTTAGCTCTGATTATTGATACCAATTTATAAAGGTTTCTTAATTAGCTTAACACTATGCTAATGCTAACACTATTCCCCGATGTTTTACGCTAATTAAATTGTCTTGGCACTTCAGATTTCAAATTATAGATCACAATAGAAGTTAAGGCACTTCAGTGTGTTGCTGGTGTTTGTATTGGGCCAGTGTGCAATTCGCAAAAATAAAAAAAAAATATTTGTGCGGAGTAATCATAACACAGTTAAGGTCCATTTTGTCTATTTATATATTCAAAAAAAAAAAAAAAAAAAAAACAATATTACTAGCCCCAATTGCAATCAGAACGTATATGGCTAACCAAATGGTAGTCAAGTGCGTCTGTCTGTATGTATGTAAATATATGTATACTCTATAAGTAGGCTATTACTTATCTTTGCGAACACACACACATTCCCATATATGTATATACGTGTGTACAAGTAGTACTACGTATGTGTCATAAATGATGTCGTATAATGCAAAATTACTGGGTATTATTTTGATTTACACACCCATTTGATCAATTATTTTTATGGCACATTATCGCCGGCTACGACAGTCTTCTTCTTCTTCGGCAATTCACACGATTCACTTCCCCCCATTCATTGTCGATTGTGTACTCCCTCGGCCCTTTCGTATATATACATATATGTATGTATATACTACTTACGTACGTATCATCGTCACCCTCGCCTAGCTCGCGAGCTTTGTTTCCGAGTACTTCGAGCTTAGTGAGAGCGCATTGAAGAATTTAAATGCATGATCCCCCCGTTATCAGCATATATTTACCGTTATCATCGAAGAGCACCGTAACCTTAACAGTGGAATTGCGACTCATAGAACAGGGCACCTTCGAGCAGCTTTCAATGTTCAGGTAGTTCACATTATACAGGGACCCTGAAATACCATCAGATTAAATATATTATCAAATGCATTTCTCAAAAATATATTTAAATATATTATATTGATTATATATATTTTCTTGTGAAGAATATTGTATGGCAACTATTTACAACTAAGTTCGTACATGCATTGCTCAAAGCTAAAATACAAAAATGTATCCAAGAATAAAAGGTTATAAAATAAGTTATATATATATATATATATATATATATATATATATATATATATATATATATATATATATATATATATATATATATATATATATATACATGTATGTTTAAGAATGGAAGATTCTGTTAACTCTTTAGCTTTAGACAACTTGATTCGGATGTGATATACTGAGAAATACTTTATGTATGATCCTGTATTAACGCAGTTGAAAAAGTACAAAAAATTGCGTTTTTTTCATTTCTTTTAGTTAGTACAATTGGCTAATATACTATTGCGAATGAAGCATCTAATTGATCTTCTGTATGTTTTATTATGTATAAGCCTAAATACTTACTTGGATTTACTTAGCACGAGTTATGCTTGAAGAACTAAAGTTTAATATTGGTCTTATACGAATTCATAGAGAACTAACTATTTATGGAAGATCTTAGTAGATAAATTTTAAATACAGATACAGATACAGAAAGACAGATGAACAGAAGGACATGAATCATGCGAAACGTCTGTTGATTCTGATCAAATATCTATATAGGCCTCCTTGTGGCTATTATCAAAAATGCCCTGATTACAGATATTCAATGGGTGCAGGTTAGTTTCCTTAATATATTTTATACAGATACAATAGTTCTTATAAATAATATATTTGTATATTTTTCTGTTGCAACATATAATCAAAGAATTGTACTTAAATTATATTTATATATCTATATATATATACACCTAGTATTTTTATATCAGTTATCTTAAAGACTTAGTGGACTGGCTTTGTTCGCAATCAATAAATTAGCCAGGTCAGACGGTTGCATTCGAACACAACTAACTGCGTAATATTCGTTCATAGTTCAGTTGTAAAAACTAAACGATCAAGAAAAGAAGTGTTTAATTTGCCACGCCCCAATGTACCATATAATATATATGTGTATCTCTAGGGAAGATCAAACATGATTCATCCACACAACTGGGTACCTGATTATAGCCAAACAACTTTCTTTATAACATTTTTTTAGTTATTCCCGATTTTCCATGTGTATATATTCGCATAGACGAGCTGTGAGTAAGCCAGAAATGGCACAAACCCAAGTAGTATACTTTCACTTTTTGAACGAGTACACAAATATAGAATAATAAATAATTATTTTATTTTTATAATACGTTAGGTCATTACTCGTGGGCTAAATTAAAATATGAAGTAATGATGATACCACAGTATATGTTGCAACTGATTTTTTTAGTTTGCCTTCCATAACAAATTGATTAGTTTAGTAAGAATTTTCGATTCAAATGAATGAAAAAAAAGCATAAAGGAACTAAGCCGGTTCAGATTAGTACTTTTTTGTTTCCTATTGTGAATGGGAAATTTTTCCAATAAAAAATTTGACACTGATTAATGCCATAATTTTTGTGTATCAGTATAATATATATAAATATGTATGTATATGTTGATAGGGTCTTAATTTAGTGACCGGAAAATTGGCAAACGAAGCAAGCTGATGATTTATTGACTACATTTATCAATTTCGAAATGTTTTCGTGTATTTAAACCAGAGTTAGATGAGTAATCTAATACAGTATTATTTGTATATATGTGGGGTTAGATATATGTAATCTTGAATGGTACATGGTTGTGTATATGTATTTGGACTATTGGGAAAGTGTTAAGCAGATTATATATACATAGATATTTACACATTATGATATGTATGTACGTAGCTCGATTTCTTTTCAATACTCACTTGACCTTGCTGTTTAACATTTTTTTTCGTATCATTATTGGCAAGTCGTTCATAATGTATATTTAATACATTCAAGTATATATAATAGAAATTTCTATTAGTAAAATAATAACCATTTAAGTTTAATTAAAGGTAAAAGGTATGAAAATTAATTAATAATAAACATATAATTTTCATCAATTTTATACCATTCTTACGATTAAAGTTATATAGATACTCTATAAATTATTGAGTGCCTGGCAACGATCGACTCCGTGCTACTTAATATCATCGGAGAACTTACCGCAGTCCTCGAATGGCAGCGAACGCAACGATAGAAACTTCTTATATGCATCGTCTCTGCTGATCTTTATGGCACTGGCGATCGATTCGTTAATAACACAAAAAGCCCAGAGTATTTTCAAGTAGTAAACAAAATAGCCGCGCATGGCTTAATCGATTGTGGTACAAGATCGTTCTGATTAGAATATCTGGCACACTGTTTGACTGGTCTCGCAAATTGATTAAGACAATAACAAAGGCGCACGATAATGCTGCGGTATTTTAATCAGACACGCGACAGGCAACACCTTCTATACCTCAAGTGTGATACGTTTGGCTACACGGTTGGCAGTTGACTGACTTAAATGTTGAAGTCGCGCCAACTACCAACTGGCGGCAATCGGTAGCTTTTTTTATCTGCAATTAATGGAGCGACATTAAATGCAAACAGAAATAAATAATTTGTGTATACTTAAGCAATAAGCTTTGATTTATTGGCTGCGAACGTGAGTTATAGTCGACTCATTGGCAAAAGAATACAAAAAGCCAACGACGACAGCAACTACTAACTGATTAATATAGATTGACTATTGGGACGTTCCCACAGTATTTAGGACATGACGAAATCTTCAAGTAATGGAAAATGATAGCTGTTGTTCAGATAAAATTATAAAGTATGTGACTTTAATTGAAAAGTGAACCGTTAAAGATATCAGCAAAGCATATATAATATATACTTTTGATCATATTATTCACGTTTATATAAATTATTACAAACAAAATAAATTGAACGGGATACATTTGGGAATGTGACTCAGCAATAGATTGGCCTCTGGCAGCAATGCTACTCGATGATCCCCTTTAGATAATTGGTGTTCTTGATGATACGAAAATCGGTACGAAGTTGGATGAACTGACGCACCACAGACTTGTCCAGATAATTCTGTTTCAATTAAAAGTTTAAAATTAGACATAAAGCGATACAGAGATATCAGTTCACATACCAGAGTATCACCTGTACAAACCTCTTGAAGGTTTTGGGGCTTTACCAATAACAAATTGCATAGAGCGTGTAGTATATCAAAGAGCTGCGTCACCAATGGACTGTCCAGCTCACGTATACATTTCCTATACTCGTTCACATCGCAAATGGCACACATGGCGCCAGCCGTATTGAATTGCATCGTTTGCAAATGGTCGTAGATGATGCGATGTAGGCGTGTTCCGAACTCGGTCAGCACATTTTGCAGATTCTCGCCATCCACGCATTTCTTTATTTGCACAATAACAGGTTGCAGGCTCTGCACCACTTGAAGGCAAGCCTATATAGATGATAACTGATATTAAAGACTAAATGCGAAATAATATTAAAAAATCTTCTTACAGCCGATGAGATGGTGTCGACATCAGTTTCGGGTTTGTAGTCTGTCTTTTTCTGCTCGTACTGTAGATAGACCTTAACCCAGCCAATTACAGCACTTATAGATCGATCCAGACCCTGGTCCAGCTTTGTCTCAATCTGTTCCATCAATATGCGCTTTTTAAATACATAATCTGAGTATTTCGGTGTGTTACTGCAAATGCAAACAATATGTACTACTCTCACATGTTTTATGAACTTGCGTGTTTACCTAACGCAGGGTATAACCGACGTATTGCACAATTTGTCCAGCAAATGCACAATGATATTGGTCTTTTGGACCACATCAAAGAAATACAATTGTGGAAATACTTTTCCCTCCGCCAACGGCACTGCCTGCAAGCCCAGCTCTAACGCATAGTCAACGTGCTCATGCATGAGGAACCGCAACAATATATCGTTTAACTTGATGGCATTCCCAGGTAGCTCGGCCTCGCTGGACAACAATCTGCAGCGCTTAAGGGAAGCTTTAGCCTCTTGCAGCATGTTAATGGCCAGCTCCTCCGACAGAAACGTCTCACCACCATAATCCTCAACGGCAGCTATGTTTATGTTGGCTCGCGTGGCAATAAGCACCTCCATGTTGCGTCGAAAACCTTTCGTTGTTTGCGTCTTTTGATGTTTTTTGGCGGCATAAAATTTTTCCAGTTCCGTTGAGCACTTGGCCGTCAGGCATCTCAGCTCAATTTCAGCATAACCCGCCAGGTTCTTCATGAAGATTTGTTGTGTGAGCTTTTGAAGCAGATCATCATCGATGGTAGACATGTAGACTTGCAAATCACTGGACAATTTTAATGTGCTGCAAATAGCAAATTATTACTTGGCTTAATGATTATAGATTTCAACTGTCCATTAACTAACCGTGAGTAGAGCTCATAGAGCGTGCGTAGATACTTTTCCTCGTCCTTCTTGTCATCCAGCTTGGTCATCGCGTATTGATGAAGTTTTAATTGATAAATATTTAGTATAAACTTGGACATGACCTGCTGCGGATTGGCAAAAACCTTCTTGATGATCTCATAGTGATGCTTGCACATGGGCACAATGCCTATGAATATATCCTTGCCGCTGTACGGCTGCATTTGGCTTTGCTCAATATAGGCATCGATACACTGTGTATAGCCCTTGAATTGAGAAAGAATTTGGGCCAGGGCCTTCATACGCTCAATATCCTCGCTCTTTTGTGCCGTGGCAAACTCTTCGATAAGTCTACGCTCTACTTCATCGTATTTCTTTTCAATTTTATGTTTCGACTCGGCAAAATTCCCAGGTGGTAAGTCCTGTGAAATTGCGTATAGCTTCTGTATCACATCGGCTGCTTCGTACAAGCGCAACGGATCGCTAAATATATCGTTCACTATCACGGGCCCGGCCATAAGGAACTCAGACATGTAGCTAAGTAACTTTTGTGCTTCCACTGATCGACTGCGCGGTGTATTCACATTTTCCAACTGCTCGCCCAGATGCATAATCTTGCCAGCTACTGAGTTGATCTTTTCATCCAGCTGGCCAAACCAATCGATGGCCGTTTGGTGTCGCTCTTGCAGCTTCGAGATTTTCTTACCATGTGCGTCTTGCTCTTGTCGCAGGGACTCCTCCAAACGCTCGCACTTGCTTTGCTGCTTCTCCTGCAGTATTTTCAGATCCTTAATAGTCTGTATGAATGTGTCATGCAATGCCACCGGATTGAAGTCTTCGCTATTTTGCAATTCATTGTTGGTGCGCCAGGTCAGACGTTCAATGAATTCGCCCACTTCAAAGGGCTCCTAAGTTATAATGTTGAATTACGTGATCTTTGTAGCATGCATATTGCATATTGCCTTAGTCTATACACACCTGTTCGAATTCCTCCATATATTGGGACAGCATAGTTTTTTGTTTTTGAGGCGTTTTCTACTGATTGTTGCGGTGTTCTTCTTCTTGCTACATTTAGATCAGAAAACAGCTGTTAGCGCTGCCAACTACTTGCACAGATTACGGGTTTTCTGCTGGCAACGCTCAACAGTTATTGCGCCAGAACTTTTTTTTAAATTTAGTATAAGCGTTGCCAGCTGTCTAAAAAGATTAAGGTATTTATGTTGGCAGTACTAAATAGCGGATAAATTCAAATGTTCAAATTGGCCGCCAAGGATATAAATTTTTGCAATATATTTGACGGATTTGTAAAGCTTCCCTAAATTTGCTGTACAAAAAGAAGCAAACTATTAAAACATCAATACGCTCAAGAATTGTTTTCATTTAATGTTTCATCATATCAAAACCTATTTTCGTTTTATTCTTTTTTTTTATACAATTTTATACGACAAAACACATTGCAATGTGCCAACAAGTTAAAATTTCAAACGTTTATAATCGTTATAATTATTGCGCGGAGTCTGCGTTTTATTTAACTTTAGTAACAGTTTTTTAAACTGAATGCGAAAACCCTGAACAATTCGTTTTATAATCCGACATTAATTATTTTTGGTAGTGGAGACAAAAAGGGAGAGATATTTGCAGCTATTTTTGATACATGTTTAATTTGTAGTGGTTGATGCTTGCCTTTTCCGACGACCATCTCTGTTTCTGTTTCTGTTCTTCTTTTTGTATATAATTGACAGCCTTGTGTACTTTCTGTTGCAAACGTATTGTTTGCTGCATTGTTACTGCTGACTGTGCGGTGGCTGTTGCTGTTGCGGTTTCTGCTGCTGCGGCTGGTCTTGCTGCTGTTGCAAGTGTAAATGTGGGTGGGCGTGTGTGTGATTAGATGTCGTTGGCAGGTCCAATTCTTGCGACAGTGCTACCGTCGTTGTCGTCTGCATTATGTTTATGGCACTAGCAGTGCCCGCTGATGAGGCCAAGTCAATTGCCGGCATGCGCGCATTGTCTTCGTATAAGAGGCCCGTGCCTGAGCTCGTGCCAGTACCACCGGTTCTTAGGCTTGCTACTTCGGCTATCGAAGGCGTCTCAAGCAGCTGTTGCAGATTTTTTAGCTCCGTGGAACGCAGACTTGCCGAAAGACTTTCGCTAGATGCCAGCGACGTCGAAAGCGGTGAATTACGTTCCATGGATGAGGCAAAATCTGTGCATCGAAGCATAATATCTATTAATGAACAATTTATATTCGTCGTGTCAGTCGCTTACCAGTTCGGTCAGTATCCGGCGAGCAAGTTGTATGTCCGACAGCAGTCTGCGGATGTTGCAGCGACAACATGAGCTTTTCCTCCATTTGTATGATGATCTTCTTTTGAATGTCGTATTTTTTGTTCACCGACTGCAAGAGGAGAGATTGTATCAACAGTATTGACTGTAGGTTATGATGCTTACCTTAAACTTTTCCTCATATTCATCCTTAACAGTGTGCAGCAAACGTTTCTGATCCGCAATAACCATTTCATTGTTATTTAACTGAGCCTGTTGTTCGCTGATTTTGTGCTTGGTGCTTTCGAGTAAAGCAGTCTTTTCGTCTAGGTTATGCTTTAGATCTGTTGCGAAAATTGCGATCAGCTTGATATGCTCAATATACATTTAAAGCTTACCTTTTATTTCGGCATTGAAGCTCTCTTGAAGTAATTTTAGCTCTTCGTCGCGTGAACGATAATTATCGATTTCAGCCAGTCGATCCCGACAACGCACCTGCACCTCACCCATGATAATAAACTCTGCCTCCAAGCGCGCTAGCTCCTGTTTGTATTGCTGTCCAAGGAACGCATGCTGCTGAGCATGTTGCAATTCTGTGGTCATGGTAAAGATTTGGCCGCGAAGCGACTCCACTTCGTAGTTCATCTCTTTCCGCTGCAACATCTCGGCATTCAGGCGCGTCTGCAAATCATCATTCGCCTGCCGCAGACATTTATTTTGGTCCAGCTCGTATTGATATTTGGACTTCAGGTCGGCCAGCTGTTGGATGTAGCTGCTTAGCTGCTCATTAGATTGCCGAATGCCCAGGTCAATTCTAGCAGCAAGATCTTGGTTCTTTACATCAAAGTTTTTCAGTTGCTCCTGCAAACGATCTCGTTCCATTTCCAGACTACGCTTATCTCGGCTACGTCCCATCAAGCGGCGATTACGCTCGGCATGAATGCTGCGACGATAACGTTCGTATAGCAATTGTAGGCACATCAGCTGCCATTGCTCCTGCAGCGACAAGAGATTGCCTGCCGGATCGGAGCTTTCCTTGGCATGTATGGAGCGCTTTATGTACTGATCGAGTATGTCCTGCGGATACGTTTGACTTC
Source organism: Drosophila anceps (assembly GCA_035045945.1). Lineage (NCBI taxonomy): Eukaryota > Metazoa > Arthropoda > Insecta > Diptera > Drosophilidae > Drosophila > Drosophila anceps. Next base: position 13,898,005 of record JAWNON010000225.1, read on the forward strand.
TTTCGTACTTGTTGCGCTGCTCCTTGCACTCAAGCAACAATTCAAAGAGAAAGTCCTCATAGTGTGACGGCACTATCTCTATAGTCTGTACCTCCTTCGACTTGTACGCATTGCCGGTCGCGATTTTGGATGTTCCCATGGCCAGCATTCGACCGCTACGTTGCAGTCGAGTACCAGCCAGCACAGTCTTTTGTGTTTGCACATCTTTATGCACTCCATTTCCATTGCCATTTTTCTGTTGCAGAGTCGGACAATCGGCCTCGTCATCATCATCATCGTGCAGCTGCTGCTGTAGACCTGGCAAAGCCGAACACGACTTACTACGACGTATTTGGTTATCCCCCTGACAGCTTGATAATGTTGTCCGCTTTGATGCTGTACTACTGGGCCAGCCGCTGGTAAAGCTGCTTTCGTTGCAGCAATAGCTTGCCATTCGATTTCTTCGCTTAACGCCCTTGGCCAGTTGCTGAATGCTACGGTTGGTTGGCATATGAAGGCCACCATCGCTACATAGATTACGATCTGTTTCGTTGCATTCGCCACAGACACTGACATTTAGATCCTTGGTCTCAGAAAGTATCACTGTTGAAGGATTCGGACCTCCCGTGAGCAATGGATCTGCTAGCTGTGGAAGCTCAGCCGTTTGCTGCATTTTACTTAAATCAGGAAAGTGGAATTGGCTTTGGTGATCCTTACGCATGGGAGAGGAAGGCTGACTATTTGCAAAGATGGCGCGCACCGTATGCGAGTTGGGCACCTGCTGCTGTAGTTGTTGTTGGTGTTGCTTAAAGTCGCGCAAATCTTTCAATGGCGTAGTCTCCGGCGTAGCCTCAACAGCCGCCTCTGGCGGCGAGGAGCCTGTCGCAACAAGCAGCTGAGCAGTGCTGCTGGGCGGCACTATAAACGGCGTGGGAGTCAGCGGCATAGCAGAGCTAGCTGTAGCAGGGGCTATTTCGTTATGTGGACTCCAGATTGGTGTATTGTTGGTCTCCGCAAGACTTGACTCAAAGCGCCTAACAGGTGCCCCAGTTAGATGCTGATTGTTGGCCTGATTACTAACGTTGTTGTGCTGTTCGTTGTTAGACGTGGTCGAGGTCATGCGACTAAAGCTGGGGGTACTACATGGATAAGTGGACGTAATATCCTCATTTGTAGAGTCGGGATGCAGCACAGGCAGCGACAAATGTGCACATTCCATGACCACATCATGTGGCTCCATTTCCTTCCAACGCTGGTTGCTCATCTCCGTTTCAATGGTAGCCGTCAATAGCATCGGATGTACGCGCACAGTGTCAAGTAACGGCTTTATTGTATGCTGGAAAATACTACCTTTGTCTTTCTTGATGAACTCTGACAGATAGTTAAGGAAATTACGCGGATACATGCCGTACAGTCGATGGAACAGCATTTGCAATCCCAACTGTAGATGTACGACCTTATCCTCTGGCAACTTATTCAGGTTTTGAAATTTCCACGAAGCCAAGTGCCCAAACACTTCAAACAAATCGGTCAAAAAATTCGGCACCGAGTTCGGGATTATGGGTAGCAGCGTAATTATACACAAAAGAGCGCTCATTAATGGCACAATATCCTTTTCGTGCTGCAAGGACTATATGCATGACGTATGTGTATAAGGATAACTATGATCGAGTTCACTTACCGTCAACAGTTTGAATATACTCTTAATAAGGCGATGCTTCTCAATTTTGTGCAGCCAAGTGGGATGGCGTCGCACAATAAAACAAAATACATTCAGCGCCTGTACACGAAATTGCTGTTGCTTGAGCCAGTCGTCCAAACGATCGAATATGTAGCTATCGTGTGGCGGTTGCGCCTTTACCAGCACTTCCATAATGCGCATTGAGCCAGTGTTTATATAGTAATCTAGCATGTAGCGCACTGGCCATTGTTCCCTATCTATTACGTAGAAAAGGAAACTTAAATAGTATTAGGATATTGCCAATATTATCTTTTACTTACTTTGGGTAAAAAGTTCAACAAGTTTCTTCTTTGCTTCCTCATTCTCAAGTGTTTGATTTGACTCCAAGCCGCAGAAAATCCTCTCGAAGTCCATTTTGGTGCTTTAGTTATTTGCAGTGGCAACAACGGACAGCATGTGGTGTGTTGGTTGTTTGATTGATTTTTCAGCATTAGCTCCTTGTTTGCATCTGTCGCCTTTGTTTTTCTCCTTTTAACCTATAGCTGCACGTTGGCGTAGCGACCTGGTAGTGGTCACCACTCCAAATACTTTGTAGACGTCGTCGTCGTCGTCGTTGTCGTCGAAGTTGTCGTGGTCTCTTGGTCGTGTTTTTTGCTTTTGCTGTGCTGCGTGTGCTTTTTGCTCTCTTCTTCGTCGTCGTTGTTGTCAACTGTGATATACAACAATTTGCATCACATTTTTCACAAGTGTATTTGAACTGCCTGTTGCGTTAGCTAATGCAAAAGTTTAGCTTACCTCTAGTTTCATCTTTTTCACATGTTTTATAAAAAAGGTTATTTCGTGTTTTTCTACCTAAGTTTAGCAGTAATGTTCAAGTTTTCCATATTCTTCCAGTGGAGCCCACTTCGCCTTAGTGATATTTTGATTTATCGTAAGTGCCATAAATATCGGAGCTAAATGTTAATTATCGATACTAAACGGCTGATTCGTGACACGCAAACCAATATCAGCTGTTCTTAACAGTCTGTCGCCGTATTGAGGATATTCTTTCAAATGATAAAATATAGAATGGGCATAAGGATCAGGACATGACACCTTGTTTTGTTAAACTTAACACAAGGAAAATCAGTTTTAAAATTTGTTATTTTCGAAGCGACAGCAACCATATATTCAGGTGCAAAGGACTGTTGTGATAGATTCACTCTTCAAGCTAAAATCCGATTCCTTGATGAAAAACAGCTGTTGCATCTTCTATCGATTTTTAATTAAATCAATAGAGTGGAGGGAATACCTATTATTGGTGCTCAGCAGTACACCTGGTGCACAGCTGTTGCTATTATCAAATCTCAGCCGGTAAAAAAAAACCTACAATGGGGAGTTATATTATTGTGCGTCGACTGGCAACGCAACCCAAATTAGCCAATGCAGCAAAAAGGTATAAAAATTTAATTGTTTAGAGTTTCCCTCCCACATCTCCCATTTGAATATGTTTATGCTTGATGCAGGAAATGGAAAAGTGTTGTTGGTTTGGAGGTGCACGCACAGATTGCAAGCGCTTCTAAACTATTCTCCGGCAGTAGCACCGCTTTCGGAGCACCACTCAACACAGCAGTTACCTATTTTGATGCCTCTATACCAGGGACCTTGCCGGTGAGTTTTTTCAGTTAATAAGTTAATCCTTGGCAGATTATAATATAGAATATAATTTATTTAAGGTTCTCAATAGAAAATGCGTAGAATCTGGTATTAAAACTGCCTTGGCGCTAGGCTGCAGGGTCAATGAAGTGTCCATGTTTGATCGCAAGCACTACTTCTATGCTGATCTACCAGTAAGCAGTCAGCGTTTATCACATCACATGCAGTGTAAACTTTTTGAATTTTCTTAGAATGGATACCAAATAACACAACAACGCGCTGCGCTGGCAAATAATGGTGTTATGACATTTCCAGTCATAACGCCGGGCAAAAAGATTTATTATAAATCTGTCAACTTATTACAGTTGCAATTGGAACAGGACAGTGGAAAATCGCTTCACGACGAGCAGCTGAAAAGAAGTTTAGTTGACCTGAATCGAGCTGGTCTACCGTTGATGGAGCTGGTATTTGGTCCAGATTTGGAAACTGGCGAGGAGGCTGCCTCATTAGTGAAAGAGCTGATGCTTATATTACGACGACTTCAGACCTGTAACTGTAAAATGGAAGGCAAGTGCTACCACAGTTTCCGAAATGATTTTATTCTTCAATCTTCCTTTTGCAGAGGGCGCACTGCGTGTAGATGCCAATATATCAATTCACCAGGAGGGCGATCCATTAGGTGTACGCACAGAAGTTAAGAACATCGGCTCTGTGCGCAGCATATCCCAGGCAATATCATATGAAATCAATCGACAGCTGGAACTTGTTACCGAGGGCGGTGTGGTGACAAATGAAACACGTTCATGGGATGCGGACAACAGACGAACGATAGCAATGCGTGACAAAGAAGTGCTGCAGGATTATCGCTTTATGCCGGAGCCCAATTTGCCGCCGTTACACGTTAATCTCAAACCAGGTTCTAGGTCAACTGAACACCTAATATCGGTAGCAGCGCTAAGTGAGGAAATACCAGAATTGCCTGAACATACTCGTCAACGCCTTGTCGAACATTACAAACTGAATGCAGAGTCAGCTATAATTTTGGTGGTAAGCTCTAACGCGTGGCAAGTTAAAAAAAAGAAATTCATTACCGTTTATTCGATTAGAACGAACCTATCCTGCTGGAACATTTTGTTAACATTCTCAAGAGTCTGCCTGATATACCAACCAAATTGGTTACAAATTTCCTTATTAACGATTTACTGGCGTACTGCAACAAGCTTAGTTTAGACATAGAAGATTGGTATGTGATATAACTATATGTTTTCTGTTTATGCAAAATGTTGACATCATTATATATTTGTATTTTAGTGCCATTAGTGCCAGCGCTTTGAAGGATGTCATAAAAGCGTTACACGCTGAACACATCAATTTGCAAGCAGCTCGCCAACTTATTCCCCTTTTACATACGAATCCAGCAGGCGATGTTCGCCAAGTAAGAAAGCTTATAAGTTCAACAATTCAAAGCTTTAAATATATGTATATTGTTCCACTATACCTTGCAGCTGATTACAGAACACAATTTGGAACAGATTTCAGATTTGAACACTATTGAGGCTTTTTGCCGTGAGGCAATTGCAAATCATCCGCAAACTGTGCAGCAATACCAAAAGGGAAAGTCGAAAGCTCTTTATGCCATTGTTGGTGAAGTTGCGAAGCTCTCGGCACAAAAGGCGAATATGAAAATCGTCGTTGAGTGTTTGGAGAAACTTTTAAAAAAATAAATAAAACACGCTTTTTAAGTGTTATTGGACGTGTTTATTTTTGTATATAGTTTATAAAATATGCTATAAGTTGTTGAACACATACTGTATTTCGAATATATGTATATATTTTTGTATGTATGTTAAAAGTTGAGTGTGTTGTTGTGCCGTCTATGTGTCCATGTCAATATTAATGCATACAATGATATTGAAATTATTATGTGATCGATTTATAGCTCATATATGATATATATGCAGTTCTTTGCTCTCCTGCCTTTCGAGGAGATGCGGAACTTGTGACCCTTTAATGTATAATATTGTAAAATATGTTTTTTGTGTCATAAATGAAAATCCAATTCAGGATGCGAGATAATGGAACGCACTATATTCGATTGTCTACGAGGCAGACAATGAACAGCTAGAATTGTACTTGAAGCACTTCAAGGTTTATGAATGCAGATGCAGGTGAACTAAATATTATTAAATTATGATATCTTTAGTAATCTGAAGCGTTTGCCTCAAAATAAATGCACGTATTTAGCCTAACGCTGGCAGTTAACGTTACGTCTTGGCGGGATCAAGTTACCAGATGACAACGCGATTGCACAATCCATTAATCACGATCGTAATCACGGCACGTCGACGGTGGCAGGCTCATGGACACTGCCGAGTCCAAGCTGGAAAGCCAAAGAAATTCGATTATCTATCAATGCAATGCCATTATACTTCTACCCACCGTCTGCTTTCGCTTTCCAACAAATGGGCATCCACCGGATGCTGGGAGACATTACGTAGGGAATCACCTAAAGTGCTGCGTAGATGTTGCATCTCTCGATTCGCTTTGGAGCTACGCAGAATGTACTGCTGTCGCCGTTTAGCCTCTTGAGCCAGCTGCTCCCTCAGCATTGAGATCTGATTGGAAATAGTGAATGCAATTAAAAATTCGCTATACTCATGGAAATGGGCGTTGGCTCACCTGGTTCTCGAGGCGTAGCACCTGCTGTTTGTGGGACTGTTCGCGAGCATCCAGTAGCTTCTCGGCATGCATTTGGGCGCTGCGATAGCGATCCGCGTCCATACCATCTATGCACTTGGAGCTCTCATGCATACGTGCCTTGCAGCGTGCCAGCTCGGACTCCTTTTCCGCCAGCAAGGTCTCCAGGCGACGCACCTTTAAGCGCAAATCTCGCGTCTCCTGCTCAATGACGCTGTGATCCAGACCACAGTTATAGGAACCTCCAGTGCCGGCATCATAACGATTGGAATCGTATTCTCCGGCATCGCCACCGCCTCCACCACCATAATAGGAGCTGGATTTCTCAGCCCGATCGTAGGCGTTGCCACCCGCAAATTTGCTCTTTCTGTCACATTCCAGCTGCTTCACCTTGTCCTGCAGTGTTTGCAGCTTGCTACGCAGTTCGGATTTCTCTCGCTGCGATGATTTCAGCTGACGACTTAGCTCCTCTTCCTCGCGACTGCCGCCGCCGCCGCCATTGCCGTTGACGCCATCCTTATCGCCATTTTCCTGATTCCACTTGGCAATGCGCAGCTGCGACTCAAGCGCCGAGCGTTGCACTTCGAGATCCGTAACCTGCTCCTGTAGCCGCTGGTTGCCATCGAGCTGCGCTTGCTGGCTGCGTCGCAGCTCGTTCAGATTTGTCTGGGCGCTGTCCAGTCGCTCCGTTAATATGCGTTTCTCGTTCTCCGTCGTTTGCAGTGATTTCTGGAGCAGCTTAACCTTATCCTCGTTAGCCTGCGAACAATGGCCCTGCTCGGAGAGCTCCTTCTGCAGCGTCTTGATCTCGCCACGCAGTTGGGTCTCGCTAACAGCGCTCTTTTGCAGACGCTCCTTGAGCTGATCCACAGTGGACTTCAGCGAAGTGCAACGATCCTCCAGTTGGACCATGGCACGATTTTGGTTATCCAGCCGTTCCGACACTTGCCTTATGTTGCAGTCCTTCTCCTGAAGCGCCATTTGCAGCCGCGTTATATCACCTTCCATGGCGACGCGCTGCAAGTCGAGCTTACTGGCGCGTCCCTCCACCTTGGCCAGCTCTTCCTGCAGCATACGTTTCTCGTTGTCCAGCTTGCCGCACATCTGACGACTCTTTTCCAGGCGATCTTCGTTTTGGACATTCTCCTCTGATGTGGCGACCAGCTGCATCTCGGTTTGGGCAATACGCTCGCGCAGCACCTGACACTCATCGGTGCGCTGCTTAAGCTTCTCCTCAAGCGCATTTATGGCAGAGATTTTCATTTTACGATCTGTTTCCAGATTGCTCTTCTCCTCCTGCAAGTTGCGTAGCATGGCCTGCAGTTTGCCCAGCTTGGCATCGCAACGTAGCTGCTGCTCGGCGGCATCTTGAAGCTGTTTCTTGGCCGCCCCCAACTGGGACTTGTAGTCATCCTTTTCACGCTCCAGCTGGGCCACTTGATGCATCAGATTGCGCACGCCCTTTCGGACCAGATCCGGATCAACATCGACGGGCGCATCGGGACATTGAGATGTGCTGCGTGTGTCATATTCGCCAACGCTACGCGAAGGACTAAAGCGGCGCGAAGGACTTAGCAAGCGATGCGACAAATTGACACTGCCATCCACTTGGATACCCGCAATGCGGCGCAGCGTGTGGACCACGGAGCTCAGTTTTTGCTCTGTGCTGCGCTTATGCAGCTCCACACAGGCCAGCTGCTCATCCAATGCCCTGATGCGACCCTCGGCGCCACCCAGACGCGCCTTCAGCTCCTGTATCTGCTGCGTGGCGTCCGCCAGGCAAACCTCCAAATTGTGTTTCTGATCCTCCAAACGCTTCTCGCGACCACGCGCCTCCTCCATGCGGGTGGCCAGCTCCTGTTCACGTGCATGGAAACGATGCTCCTCCTGGTTGTTGTGACAGCGTGCGCGACCCAACTCCTGGCGCGTAGCGCACAGATTCGCCTCCAGATCGGCCAGCTGCTTCTTGATCTGGCACAATTCCTGCTGCGCACGTTCTTTCAGCTCGATTTCAGCAGACAGCTTAGTCTGCAGCTCCTTGCCACCCTCGTCCTTCTGGGCAAACTCCATTTGCGTCTTTTGCAGCGCCGACTTGGTGGCATTCAGCTCCTGTGTGGTCTTTGTGAAATTGTTCTCGGTCTCCTTCAGTATGGTGCTCACACGCGTGCGCTCTATTTCCAATGAGTTCTTGGCCTCCTCCAGATTGTTAATCTTTTGGAGGGCCTCCTCAATGGCACGCGCCTGCTCCCGCTTGGCGCTCTCCACACGTTTCACATGATCGCGCAGCTCCTTGTTGCTAGTGGAGTACTTGTCGCGCTCAATATTGCTATCAGCCAGCTGCCTGCGGCTGTCGGTCAGCTCCTTGCGCAGGCTGTCAATGTAACCCTCGCCTGGAAGAGCACGTAACATATTTTGATTTATTCAACAGCTATCCTAAGTATCCAAAGACTTAACTTAATTTGGTATCAATCAATCAGTCAATCATATACACTTACACCAAACAAAATTTAATGAAATTTCAATAGCTAAGAATCGGACTATATTCTATTCTAATATAAGATTTGAGTTCAGTGCGTCGAGGGCCTTCGAAAAGGAATACTCTGCTTGTTGGTTACCAAATCCTGTTGGCCTGTGTAAGGTAAACTATACTCTACCTTAACCATTCTTACTTCCTACTATTCTTCTATCTAGTCTTAACCGTGTCAGGAACTGATTAATTACGAAATTTTATTGTAATAAAATTAAATTGGTGAATTTATCTTATAGATCCCACCTTCTTTGGTCTTGCGTAGTGCATCCTGTAGCTCATTGTTGGTTGCCTCCATTTTGTCCTCCTTTAGTCGTATGTCCATTTTGAACTCCTCGCTCAGTCGGCAGAGCGTGTCGCGTTCCTCGCGCATGCTGTTCAGTTGTAGCTCCTGCTTACGTATGCACTCCTCCAGCTTGATTCTATGGGAAGACCAATATTTATGTATTTGAGCTGAAAGAACAGTTGGACAGACAGTCTTACTTGTGTTCCTCCTCTCTGGTGCGCATGTGAACAATCTCATCCTTGAGCTGAGCTATGGCCGCACGCTGCTTCTCGTCGCGAGCATTGGCCTCGCGCTTGCTGCGATCTAGTGACTCCTGCTCGGTCTTCAGATCCCGCGAGACCGCTTCAAGACGTTCGGCAACCGCTTGCTTGTCCCGATGGGCCATGAGCAGCGCCTGCTGTTTCTCATTCTCTGCACGAATCAGCGTCTCCTCATGCTGCTGCACCAGGCTCTCAATGTGCGCCTGCAAGGCGGCGATGCGCTCCTGTAGCTTCTCGATCTCATCATCCTTGGCGGTTTGCAGTGCCTGTAATGCCTGCTGCATGCGCTTCTCCAGAGCAGTGCGCAGCTGCAGAACTTCGTCACCATGGCGTTTGGCTGCATCCTCGGCGGCTGCCTGCAGATTGGCAATCTTTTGGCTGAAGTCGCTTTCGGCCGCACGAGCTGCATTCAGCAGCTGTGTCTTTGTCTCTTGGGCCTTACGCTGGCACACCTCCAGTTCCTTTTGTAGACGTGCCACATGATTTTTGAGGGATTCCTCTCGGACCAGCGCCTCCTGCAGATCACGTTCCAGTTGGCTGCGCTTCTCCTCGACGGCCTCTAATGTTGTATTGGTATCGAACAGGACTGTCTCCAAGGATTCCTTCTCAGAGCGCAGCGCGGCCAACAGCTCGTTGAGCCGATGCGTATCCTTCTCATGCAAGTCAATGACCACTTGTTTCTCCTCCACATCCTTGACCATGTCCTCGATATTGCGATTCAGCCGACTATTGGTTTCTGTCGTTTGCTCCAGCCGCTGGCGCGTGCGCATCAGCTCCTCGTTAATTGTCTCCTTCTTGCGGCACATGGCCGTCAGCTGGTTATGCACATCGCATTTCTCACGTGTCATGCAGGCCAGGTCCTGCAGGATCTTCTCCTTCTCTAGCTGCAAGCACTTGAGTTTCTCGCTGTACGATAGATTGTCTGTTTCCAGTTCCAGACGTGCCTTGTCCAGCACAGCCAGCTCCTTCTTTAGCTCACCAATTTCGCTGGCCTGATCCGCGGCCTGCACACGCAACTTTTTACGCTCCTCTTGGGCTTCCATCAGACAGTTCTGCACCGACTTCAGCTCGTCGCTTGTGGAGCAATTGTTGCTGGACAATTTCTCATGCTTTTCCTGCAGATCACATTTGTCCAGCAACAGCTTGTCCAAGTCGTATTCCAGATCGCATTTCTGTTTCTCCAGCAAATTGATCAAATTGTCCGATTCAATTCGCTGCTGTTCCAACAAATCCCGATTGAGGCTAACACGATTTAGCTCCTCGCGCAACGAGATTGTCTCCTCCCTTAAGCGACTGCTGCGGTCCTCCTCGGATCTAAGTGATGCACATATTTAACTGTCTATTAAATCTGTTATCTAGCTATATAGTTGAAGCTTACCTCAAATTCAGCTCAGTTATATTCTTGTCCTTCAGTATACGCTGTATCTCCAGCTCCACGGCCTTCTTATCTTCCTCCATGGAATCGATTCGCTTCTGCAGCTTGCCATAGTTCAACTGCAACTTCTCAAAGTCTCCGCTCAGATTCTCAAACTAAAATGATAGATTATTAATATTCATTAATTTTTTATCCTAGTTTATCTTAGTTTATTTGTCATAAAATATCATTGCCTTAAAGCAACCTATGTATATGGAGCACTGTCTACCAGACATTAAAACCCGTTTAGTCTAGCCTAGGGACTCGAACCCGGATTCTCGCTATTCAATTGTCATAGAGTCACGGCTCGTTTAAAAAAAACCATCCACAACATTAAGCAGATAGTACGTGTAATTGATTTTTGTCGAGACGGCAAAATTAATAATCTAGACAGCTGACTGTACCCGGTAAATGCACACAGATAATCGGCAGTAAATCTAGTATTGAATACATATAGATCACTTCGAAATTATATTATTAAAATAAAAGCCCTAGTCTATTGAAAAGTTATATATTAAGCATTTTAAATAAAATATATATAACAAACATTTCTTACATCACTTATCTAAGTCAAACACCTTAGGGTATTAAATTCAAAATTGGGAACGTAACAAAAGTCAGAAGGATTATTCGGCTGCCATATTAGTTTATAGAGTATTTAGTACACAGTCCATATCAGTTTTTCTAGGAACTGCCTGAATTGCAGACTAAACTAAAATATATAAATGATTTTTTAATATATATAGCTGAGGCTAAGATCATGTTTTGTGACCTGTTTATTAAATGAAGTAAGTTTAGTCGCCAACTGTGTGTAGGTCTTATCAACACCTGTTATCAGCTCTGGCACCCACTCACCGCATTGTTTAGATCCGCCCTACTCATTTCGGATTGCTGTTTTTGGACTCTCACTTCATCCAGGGACTTTTGCAGGCTCTCGCGCTCCTGCAGCAGCTCGGAGAGCTTTGAATTGCTGGCATCCAACTTTTCGGTCAACTGCTGAATTTTGCTGGTCAGCAATTGTTTGGTGCCCTCGCTGGTGTCCAGCTGGGTGCGAGTGCTGCGCAGCGTTTCGCTGCTCTGCTGGAACTTCACCTGCATGTCATGCAGGGCTAGCTGGTATTTGTGGAGCGCTGCCTGCACAGCCGAAATGGTGCCCTCGGCAAAGGCCTGGGAAGCGCGCGTTGAATTGCGTCTTGGCGATTTGCCACCTCCGCCGCCGCCACCGCCGCCTGCACTGGCAGCGCCACCCGCTACGGAGCCAGCGTCACGCGTCAGATGCATGTGCTGCATGGCACTGTTGACCTCGGCGTCTGCTTCGCGATCGGCGATCTCGGCATCTTGCACTACAGCTTGTGCGATCTCGCGAATGGAATTGTTCAATCGCTCGATCTCGTCGTTGTAGCGATTAGCCAATGCCGCCTGCGACTCAGCCTGAGCGCAGCGATCTTCCAGTTTTTTGAGCTGATTCATCAGCTCCAGCAACCGCTGGTCCCGTTCCATTATCTCATGCCGTGCGCTCTCGAACTGCACCTTAAGCGTGGCCAGCTGCGCCTGCAGCTCATCGTTGCTGCGGCGCGATTGCTTCAGCTCCTCATCGGCGGCACGCTTGGCCTGCTGCATTGTAAATGCCACTGAGGAGTTGGAGCAGTTGATGTCCTTGCTAACGCCATTGATTTCCTGGCCCATCTTGGCCACCTCGGCCTTCATGGCGCTCTGCATGTCCTTGAAGGCGCGCTTGACTGCAACCACCTCGCGCCACATCTTCAGCAGGCGATTGTGCTCGCTGTTGTAGTAGTCCTTGAAGGCCTGCTCCTCCTCCTTGAACTCATCTTCCTTGATGAGCAGCTCATCGCGCATGTTGCCCCAATCGTTGGTCAACTTTTGCAAATCATTCGTCAAGGCCTCGTTGGTACGATTCGATTCCTCTAGCTGCTGACGCAATGCATTATTCTGGGCCACAATCTGCTCGCAGCGATTGTGCTCCTCCTCCAGCTTGCGGCACAGCTCGCTGCTGCTGACATCGTCATGCAAGTAATCGCGTCCACAGCTTGGTGGTGGCGAGTCTAATGATGAGCTACACGGCAGACTGCTCTGACCCAGAGTCAGCGAGGTCGAGCACTGTTAACAATGATAAAGCATTCAAAATTATGCAAAACAATAAATGTAAACAAGTAAAAGTGACTTAATCGACGATTGCACAACTACGAATACCCTATTCCATATACATTTCTATAGAGGTATACATCTATAGATGACAAACATGAATTGCTATTTGCAATGGATTCGGTGTATGATTAGTCTATTATATAGTATTATTACTAAATTGTAGTTTGTGCAACAAAAAAAAAAAGATTAGAGATCTTCTAGTTAGACATTGTAAGTATATGGATATAAGTGAGTCCTTAAGAGTTTGAACAACAGAATGTCATCGAAAAATTATATAAGTGTAATAAGTATATGAAAGAGTGAATAGTTCTTGGTTATAGGATAGTTCTGCTGAAAGGAATAAATTTGATTCCTTTTTTATGCTCCTGTTGTTTTAATATCACCAAAAATATTACCATATAGAAAGCTCTATGAAGATCTATAAATTAAGAATTACTACATGACATATGAATCTTATAAGAAGTCCCATTTGATTTAAAAGACAAGCTATAGAGCGCATGATAAATGGTATAAGCGTAGATCTTATAGTCAGACAGAGTATATATAGCCATATTCTATATATCTAGATGTTAGAATTTGATCTCTACCAATTTTATACATAAATGAAATAGATGTTTATCTTGATGTGAGATCTAAGATCTATAATAGATATATATAGCATTCGTACTCACCAGCACCTGGCTTGCAGTTGGTCCCGTTGTTAGCTTTGGCGGACAGGGCATTGTTGTCGTCGGCTTGATGGTGTCGTGCATGCGCTCTTCGAGATCGCTGCAGCGCTGCCTGTACTGCTGTATTTTGGACTGGAGCCGGCTGACGAGATTGGCCTGATTGTGCTGGGCCTGCTTGTACGTGTCCAAGCGCTTGCGGTAGCTGTGCGACTCGTCTGCCAGTCGCTGGCGCAGCTCCTGATTCTGGCGCAGCAGCGCATTGGTAGAACAGTCCGCCGTTGACGGTCCACCCGGTGCTGGGCTCAGCATTCTGGGCGTAATGGCACCGGAGCCGTTGCTGATGTTGCTGTTGTTGATTATGTTGCTGGTCGTTGCCTCACCACGCACACGATTGCGAGAGAAGGGTAAACGCGTAGATGTGGACGTTACCGCTGACGGCGCTGGCAGGTCGACGGCCGATGGGCAAGGCGTTTGCTTAAAGTTATCGCGATACGCTTGCATCTGAAAGGGGGACAGCCCCAGAGAGAGAGACAGAGAGAGAGAGGGGGGGTAGAGGATGTTAAAGTCAGCTCGTGAAATTGTTTGCGGTTTGCGTGTAAGGAAACTTTTGCAGAACTTTGCCGCCTACGCCTAAATGCTCGATAACTTTGTCCAAATTGATTTATTAACTGCGCTCGGGCTGACGGCCTTCTATGTGCCGACTATTTTGCCATATCCGGTCGCCATGACAGCTGCGCCAAGCGAAATTATTTTTTTATGCTTAGCGCTCATAAATAAACAAGCTCCCCTTTTTATCATCTAGTCAATGATATTCCTATGCGAAACATCGCCCACTTGACAATACGATTCTCGGCCTCCGCCCCCTCCACAGCTGGGCTGACACCGTTTGTCACCAGGACAGCAAACTTTGTGTGTTACCAATCCCCCCATCTGCCTCACTGCATTTTTTCTTTATGCCCAGCAACAACATGCATTATAATTTCCTTGTCCTCGACGTATTTATATTAATAAACAAAAATAGTTGTTTTTCGTTTTTGGACTCTTTTTTTCGTTTTATGTAGCTCGTTGTTGAAACTTCTTTCGACACGAATGAAGACTTGTTTTTTTTTTTTTGTTTTGTTGTTGTTAGTCTTTGGGTCGTCTTCTAATTTTGAGCTCCTTATGCTCTGTGGACTTCATTTATAGATACAACAACAAAATTTAATAGATTTCTTTATATGTGCGGAGCACTACGATGTCGCGACTATGGCTTAGCATGCAATCTCGCTCTGGGCCCTGTTCCCATGCGATTGTACTTTCTCCATTTTGGCCATGACTATTGCGACTATTTCGCTCAGATTGAGGTCGACATAAAGACATAATCATAAATTTGCCATAAGTAAATGGTTTTTATGGAGCTTCCAAACTGCTTTCGACTGCCAAGAGTAGTGGGACCCAATATTATGATATTGATCTTAATATGAGCAGAATACCGAAAATAATGATAACTGCCTTTGAATTGAATCTTGATAGACTATATACCATATTAATTATATAAACTAATAACAATTATGACAAGGACTAGTTAGTTAGGCTGATGCAGTTATCTATTGCTTTGCAAATCAAACCTAAGCTCTTAAGAAACCCTCGCAATCTTATCTGTAATCTCCTATTTCTGTGTATTCGTTAAGGAAGTGAAAATAGAAGAGTATATACATATATATATTGTGCAGTGTTTATCCTTTACTTTCATATGTACACATATCTTGAATATTTATTGTAATCATATATAATATATGTATACTTCACACTTCACAATAACTAATTGGGATAGTTACGTTAACTAGGGGGGCGTGGCACATCTAAAAATACATTTTTTAATGTCTTGGACAGTTTTGAAGCTAGGAAGTAAGCTTTACTAAGCTTAAACTATTCTAAGTAGTCCTATCACACTACTCATGTCACATGTATTACCCAGTCCCAATCTCGTGTTTATTCATATTCATATGATTCTTAGATATTTCTGTTAAAAATGCTTTTTGTTCAATATTTATTCGACTCTTCATTCAGTCAGTTTCTTAAAAAAACAAAAACCTTTTAGATTTTAGTAACTATTTATATTTCTTTAAGGCATAATATTGTCCTTTAACTATATTTTTAGCCTGACTAACTTTGAATACCCCTGAACATAACATACATATATTTAATCAATTGTTTTATCTATTTCAACAAAAATTCTCTCGAAGAACAAAACTAAAGCTGTCTTCTTAAGAAACTCAATTTATGAAAGATTTTTATCATGGAGACAAGTCAATTGACTAGATCTGAAATTAAATTGATGACATTTTAATAAGAAATAATTGAACAACATTTGATATGCCAGCTAATGGCCTATAAGTAACATGTAAAGTGAAATATTGTATTTATTATCAGAGAAAGTATTAATATTCGTTGATAACACCAATCAGGAGTGAGGTAAAAAGTTTTCGACTTCAAATCATATTTCTCCAACAACCAATTCAAACATAACATAAACTTACTTAGATTGCAATAAAGAGTTTTTCATGTAATTTTTTATAATTTTATTAATATAAAAAAATGTTTAGATAGACGCTTATCAAATTGCAAGATTTTTACTTTCTTACGAACTCCTATAGCGGGCTGAGGCTTTAACAAATACTTATGCGTTATTCCTTAGACTTTTTGAGGATAGCAAAAAGTTTCTATAAGAATACTAACAATTATTTTTGCCAGGCTAAAAACAGAAAAGGACAAACAAACACACAGACACAAAAATACTCATATACGAAAATGTTTTGCACTCACTTCTCTTCCAAATATATCCAAAATTCGTAGTTAAGGGTCGCAATGTAGTTGTTAACTGATTGAGCCTCAATTGAATACTCATCAAATTAGCGCGTGGATTTTTATTTAGGAATACACCGAAACACTCGAAGTGGGCGATACTGCGCCCGCCCTGAGTACCTTCTGCCACACCCACTTTCCACTTCCCACTTTCCACCTCCAACTTCCACTTCACAGTGCCAAGCAATTGACACAAATTGGCAAAAATGCGGAAATACGCAACTAAATCACATGCGCTTCGTTATGATAGTCAAGCAAAAGTAATCGGAATGGTTACAAAGTCCTTAGAACTGTCGAGGTTCGTGGAACAGAAGCAACTGAGCCCCAATGGCTGTGCGCGCCCATTTACATAAGGAAGCCAGTGGATTCGCTTTCGAAGTAACCGCCACTAGGCACAGACTGGCAGACAGACAGACAGAGTCAGTCCACGCCCGATGATCGGCTGCTACTTGGAGTTTGCCTAGCTCCTGGGGGCGTTAGGTGGATGTAAAATAAACATTGAATTAACAAATTCCACGTTGCCAGTGGCAACCGAAAAATTGATTGGGTTTGCGACTCATCGAAGCCCTTTGCCCTGGCCAGAAAAGAAGTCACAATTATGTTTGGCGTGCGAGCGAGCAACAAATGCAAATTGTGGCTCAAAGCATATTTCCAATGTGCCAACCCACCTGCCTTCCTACCTCCGTGTGCGTATGTGTGTATGTCTGTCTCTCTATGTCTCTGTGTGTGTGTGTGTGATAGAGCATCTCACAATATTGGTCACAATATTCATGACTAGCTGCGTTTAATAAGTCAAACAGTGCAGGGCAATAAATTGTGAGCTATACCAATGGGGCTTACCCCTTTCTTACTTTATTTTGTATGCTCTGTGCGTTTTTGGAAGTGGCTGTTTAGTGTATACTGGAGGCGTGGCCTCATTAGCTATGTTTAGCCTGGATCACCATCCGCAGACAAGGCGTTTGCGTGCTGTTCATTTGAATGTCAGACTTGTCCATTTATCTAAAACAAGGTAGAAATCTTACACGTAGCTCTCCAATAACCTATGTAATTCAAAGTTCATCGATAACTTTTCTATTTTCATTAAGTCGAGTCAAATGGAAACTAAACTGCACAAATTTGTTTTGGATTCTTCTAACACTAAAGCTCTACTTTTTGGAAATCGTCCCCTTCCCCGAAAAATTGTCTTTTGAAAAGCACCCATCACAGGGTACAGGGTATTTATTAGTCGGTCACACCCGGCTAATGCACTTCTGTTTTGTTTTTTTCGTTGCATAAAAATGTTACCACCAAACCACAATATGCAAATCATTTATATATTTATTCGTCAGTTGTGGAATGGGTATCATTAGGAAGGCCAGTCATCACATAGCTGAAGAACCCTGTTTACATAACGAATTGTCGTATATATAATGATGGGATCAAACAAATTCTTTAAAATGGATTACCTCAAAGCTAAGAGGATTCTTTTATATTTCTAAAATTTTCATATCATCATATACATATATGTTTCATATTTCACATTGTTTATATTGCGACCACATAACACATTATCTATTTATTGAGCAAAAATATTTATGTAGAGCTCGTGATTGAAGCATATTCAATTAACATCGCTTTGCCAAACCAAAATGTCAAAATGTTTCCTGGCATTTAAGTACATAAATATTTTTATATATTTTTTATACACATGTGTATATATTGCAATGCCAGAGCTGGGCACGAGCTGCGAAGGTTATCAAGACTCAAAGGTCAAATGCATGCCTGCCAGAGGCTGCACACACACACACACACACACACACACAGACACACACACACTCCGGTACACTCAGTTACACAACACGTTGAAAGGTGGGTGCTGCTCTAGGTGTGAGGCGCGTATGTGTGTGTGTGTGTGTGAGTGTAGATGTGCCAAACGTCGCCCAACAACCAACAACAGCAACAAATCAAAATTGCAAACAAAACAGAAATATAAATAAATTGTTCATAAATAAAATATATATGCATGTATATGCCTATGCTTATCAATGCGCGACGGTATTTTTGAAGAGTGTTTTGTATTTTTGCAGCACTCTTAACCTGTGCAGAACCTTGTGCAGATATCAAGGTGCAACTGCAGGAACAAATATCAATATATTTATATATACAAATAAACTTGTCAATTATATGAGAATATAACTATAAACAAGCGGCTGTATACGCGCATTGGCTGTTTAAAGTCCGCTCCATTTGGCAAGGTTAAGGTATTTTTCACTTTCCGTTTATTGAATAATTATGAGACAGTCTGTGGAACAATCATATTTAGTCTACCTACTTATTATACATATGAGTAGGTGTGTGATTATTCTCTATCAATCACAATAGATCATGTTTTTGCCTCTTCTTCATCTTCTTCTTCTTCTTCTTCTTCTGCTATTATATTTAGTAATTGTTGCTGCTGTTGTTGTTGTGTCGCTGGCTTGCTTAATGAGTGTTGGGTTCATAGTCAGCGTCTTATCAGTCGCAGCCGCTGTCGGAACCAGGCGTAATGCCGCAACAGTCTGATTGAATTGGAATCGAGTACCTATTAGCTGATATGTACACTTGTAAGCGGATTAATTTTCAGCGACTGGGTCAAAGTACAACTGCAACTGACTGGCGGATCGACTGACTGACTGACGGACGGACTGGCTGCCTGCTATTGAAATCTCCGTCAAGTCTAATTCATTTCACTAAGCACAAACTCCATTGCGAATGTGTACTTTCGTAGTTCTTGTTTCTTTTTCCTATTTTGGATGGTCCAGCTGCCGGTGGCAACAATGCCAAACATTCTGATGAAAGACCATGCTCTATACAACGTCCATGATTTATGCCAATTTGCAAATTTGCACTGTGAGAAAAAGTCGTCACGATTTACATTATTAAAAATAGATTAATTTGCTTATGTATTTTTATATTATTTTTTTTAAATTTTAAAATTCAATTCAATACTAGTAAAACCATTAAATATTATTTTATATAAAATATTGAGCCTGAAAACGAATGTGAATTTTATTATTTTCGAGCTCTTCATAAAGACTTTTCCAATAAGAAATTTAAAGCTTTGTAGAGGAATTTTCAGATTTTTCTTATTTTTAAAATGGCAAAAAAAAATTTAATCTCAGTAAAATTATATTTTAAGACTTTTGTTTGTCTAACACTATATTAAATTAATTAGACTTTCTCTTTTATATATATATATATTTTTTTTTGCACTGCAGATACAATGCAAAATCTTACAGTCTGCGAGCCAGACAACAACAAAAAGCAAAAATTAAAAATAATACAAAACCGAATGCGTCTACTGCGGTACCTCCTATATGACTATAGGTGCGGCCGTATCTGTTTATGTGTCTCAGGCGCTATCTACGTGAATCGTCTGTCTGTCCGTCCGTTAATCTGTCCGTCGCTTGCAGTGCCCAGACATACTACATATGACAATCATAGGTTTTAAGTAGAGCTCCTGTCTAAGCGGCACTTTAGTCCGATTTCGAATTTTGCCAGCATTGCACGGCAGGGAGAACGCAAAGAATACAAAAAGAAAAACTAAATAAGTGAAACGGAAGACGAATAACAGTTTGTGTGTGTTTACGCGCGTGAGTGAGCGAACAAAAAAGAGAGAGAGAGAGAGAGAGAAGTGAGTGAAAGAGAGCGAGTGAGCGTTAAAGATGTCGCAGACACTGGATGATCTGCTGCAGCGGCAGGAGCACGCCCGCCAGCTGCGTCTGGCTACAAGGCCCAAATTTCGTCGCTTCAATTCTCTGGATCGCATCCCGGAACATCCCAGTCAGGATGAGTCCGAAAACGAGGACCATACGCAGCATCGACATTTTATAACGCTGCGACGCCAGCGCACGGCCGATGGCAGCCTGCTGCGTGCCCATGTCCAAACTTCAAGCGCCAAGCGGGCGCAATCCTCGACAAATCTATTGCTGTTTTTGCCGCAGCTTTTGATGCGTCTATTGCTCACGCTAGTGCGTTATATGCTCTATATACCATTGTCCATAGCGGCGCCCAGCTTCTGGCTATCCGCTGTGCTCTGGATTTTCTGGAAGTTGCTGCGCGTGCCAATTGGCCTATTCAAGTGGCTGCTCAGTAGCGATGACGAGCAGCCGGGCACTCCGCAGCGACAGCGTCAACGCACTGTGCTGCTCAGCTGCGGCAGCACCATTCAGACATTGCATTTGGCTCGCAACTTTTATGGATCGGGCGCACGAGTTGTGGTCTTTGAGTTTGAGGGTCTGTTTGGGCTGGCGCGCTTCTCGAGCTGCGTGGACAAGTTTTATGTGGTGCCGCGGCCGAGCAAGGCTACTGCGGAGCAGTATATAGCAGCGCTGTGTCACATTGTGCGTAAGGAGCGACCAACGGTATATGTGCCCGTCTGTGCCACCAGTCCGGCCTACTATGATTCGCTGGCCAAGCCACACTTGGAGCTATTGGGTTGCGCCAGCTTTGTGCCCGGCGCACGAGAGACCCAACAGCTGGACGACTGTCTGCAGCTGTTCCAGCGCTGCGAAGCGCAGCAAATAACGCTGCCAGCGCATACGGTTATAACGACGCCGGAGCAACTGCACCAGCTGTACGAGGGCGGCTTTGTGGCTGGCTATCGCAACATATTTATGGCCTGTGGCATGCAAGGAGTCATGGAGCGACACAAGTACATATTGCCAACACGACGAGTCGAATTGCTGAAGTTCAATCAGCACGAGATCAGCGAACGCCAGCCGTGGCTGGTGGTGCGTGATCAGCCTGGCTATCATCACTATGTCACGTGTACAACGGTCAAGGACTCGCGCGTCGTGGCCAATGTCAGCTGTCGAGTGGAGCACAATACCAAGAATCTGATACCGGTGCGACGGGATGATGAGGCACAGATTGAGCTCTGGCTACGCAGTTTCTTTGCCAAGGTGCGCTTTCAGCGCAGCATCAATGGCCATGTCAGCTTTCGCCTGGTCAAGTCGCCCACCCATGGCGGCCAGTTTGTGCCGCTGGGCGTGCGACTGGGCGTAGCACTGCCCTACATCTGTCACAATCGTTCGCATGCCCAACTGCTGTGCCGGGCCATCAAGTGCATGTGCATACATGGTCGCACTGGAC
The DNA here is from genome assembly GCA_035045945.1 of Drosophila anceps. Lineage (NCBI taxonomy): Eukaryota > Metazoa > Arthropoda > Insecta > Diptera > Drosophilidae > Drosophila > Drosophila anceps. The sequence continues at coordinate 13,919,274 of JAWNON010000225.1, forward strand.
TGGCCGAAGAGGATGCGGCCAGCTGGAGCTGGAGCTGGTCAACATTGGAGCGAAACACGTCAACGGTGCCGTTGGATAAGCGCGAAGCGCTATTTGCCTATTGGGATCCGCTGCCCTATTGCGCCTACTATCACTTTCAGCTGCCGCTGGAGTCCGTAAAGCTGTTTTTGCAGCGACGGAATCGCAGCGAGACCAAAAGTTTATCGCCGCGCATCACGGCGCCGGTTCATTGAACGACGCAGTGCACCAATAGCCGGCCGGGCAGCTAGAAACAGGGCTAGCAACAGCAATAGCAACAGCAATAGCAATAGCAATACCAATAGCAATAGCGACAGCAGCTGCGACAGCGAGAGAGATTGCACAGACTGAACAACAATAATAACAATAATAATAACAACAACAACAACAACAACAACAACAATATGTACATACATACTCTTAGCACACACATACATAAGCAAACAGACATACTTACAGATACATATATATGCTTTTATATATATACTTTATTTTGTTTACTTGATGCGCACACATCCAATGGGGTTCAACATCTATCTAAGAAGATTAGGCTAGCATAGAGTACATTATGTACATATATACATACATACACACATACACACACACATACATTTATACATTATGTGCAGAAATACTTGGATCTGGCACTATCACGCACACACACACACACATACACAGAAGCCTATAGCATTTTTTAGTTTATTGACATTGCAATATAATAAAGCTTATAATTTATATATGAATTTACCCATAATGTTTTTATTTTTCAGAGCACATTTTAAATAAAAAAAAAAACCAAAATACTGAATCAGTCGACTAACTGACCACCACTGATATCCTGCTGTTGTATTCCTGTTGTCGGTGGTTGTTTTGGCCACGTTTTCCATAGTTTTCGGTTTCGTTTTCGTTTACGTTTACATTTTTATGCCGGTTGCTTGGTAACGGCTTTAGGTCAGTTTAATTGCGGTTAGAGTAGGCGGTAACTGAGCCATTTCCATTATCCTTATCAGACTACCCCCACATAGAGGGTATATAAGGGTATAACACTGCACAACCAACAAGGCTAAAAACATTATGCAAATTATGTAGATGCAAATATGTATATATCTGCTCTTTTCTATGGAATACAGCTTACTTTTTTTGCTCACTAATTATTCATAATTTTTTTTATCAAAATGCTATTTGTATGCATATACATTAATATTTATAAGCCAATTATCAATATGAAACAACAGTTTGAAGCGCTTGCAATAATTTTTATATTAAATATTCAAAAAAATTGCAGCGGTTTTTTTTATAGCAGTTCAGTTCCGTAAGAATTGCAACGTTTGCATGTGAATGGCTACGTTTACAAGCGACTACTAGAAGAATCGGCTCGCGTACGTACAAAACAAAAAAATTTCAACTTTTTGCAAAGTAAATAAGTTGAAGTACGGTTTTTTGCCACGCAATGAACAACGGACCAAACGATGCTGCTTCCTCGCACCGTGGTCGTGGCGTTGCCCAGCTAGACAGAGGCGCCACTGGCGTGGCAATAAACATTGACAGCGACAACGACGACAATGAGTCAACCACAGCCGAGCATGATTACCTGCTGCCTGCGCCGCCGCCGCCCTTGTCGCTGGTGACCTCCGCACAACCGTTAATAGGTCCAAGTACAAGTACAACTATTAATTTGGAGCAAGCCAATCAGCAGCCGGCGCGTAGCAGTAGCATCAGTGGTAGCCGTGCCAGTGGAGGCAACATTCTGTCCACACTCCTGGCCAGACAGCGATCCTTTACGCCCGTTACCAGTACACCGATGCGCGTGACAACACAGATGAACCGCCGTTTGCAGCAGTCGCGCAGCGTAGGTGCCAACAGCGGTAGCCTTGAGGAGCCTCCAGCACCAGCAGCTGGCGTTGCATCGCCAGGGAATGTACGTCAGCTGGGCTTCTGGCGTGTTAATTTCAACGAAATGTTCTCACTGTCCACGGCACCCTCAACGGAGGCGTTGCGTTCGTTCATTGCACATTCCAATTTTCGCTATCAGCAACCAACAACTGGCAATGCAGTGCCGCCAACAAGCGCTCCTGTTCCCGGCGACAATACGCACATTTTGCTAAACCAGAATCAGCTATCAAACCAGAATGAGCCGGAGGCTAGCACCAGCGCGTCCATACCCCCGCGCATAAGCGCCTACAACAGCGGCATGGGTCGAAGCGTGTCGCTGCGCGAAGGGGAAATGCAACAGGCCCACCATAGCCTAACAGGTCGTCATAATGCCAGTGTAATTGGCTTGACAACGCCGGCAGCGGCGAGCATTAATCCACCTGCCTATGACGCCACACATTCCGATGCGGTCGCTGCCGCTGATGTCGCCGCCGCCTCCTCCGCCGCCACAAATGCTGCAACATCGGATGGTGCGAGCAGCCCCAATGGCAATGGCAATGGCAATGGCAACGGCAATGGCAACGGCAATGCGGCGCATGAGAACAACGCAGACGATGATCACATTATAACAGACATGGTGGTTCAGGTGCTGAGCCATTTTGTGCGCTATTTGCCCATAATTTGCATACTGCTGATCAAGTTCGTGCACGACCACCTGCTGGGCATACTCGATCTGCTCCTGCTGCAGACGATCATGTACAATCTTAACCGATCGGTGCGCAATCAAGTCGCCCGTCTGGCACAAAAGAACTATGCTGTATTGCTGCGAGATGGATGCATGGTGATCGTGGTAGTTGCACTGCGTCTATTCTTGGCCACAGCGCCACCGGATCCCTTGGGCTTACTGGTGCCGCCGCCCAGGATCTATCAAATTTTTGATATCTCCACTTCGAACTACAAAATTGAGAATAGCCACAGCAATGCACTAAATAATAGTCCCTTCTCAACCACGTTCCAGTCAAGCGCTGCAACGCCAAAGAACACGTCCGACGATGCAACTGTATCGAAAGTGATTCCGCTGGGCATGCTGCTCTACTATGTGGCTGTCAGCGATTTGTTGCTGAAGCTAATCACAATTCTCATCAAGATCCTCATCACCATGCTGCCCATGCATGTAATTCGACTGAAAGTGCGCGTAAGTAAAGCAAAAGTTCATTTTGAACTTTCTTATCTCATCATAATTTGTTGATTCATTACTAACCCAGGTACAACAATGTACATACAAACAGTCAGCTCGTTGTTTGTATCGGTATTTCTCAAGTACCTTTATCAGACTTCAGCACATTTCACTTTGCATTTCGCATTCGCATTTCCCACTTAAACATTCTCATTGCAGGCGCGTCTTTATGTATTGGTAGAGTACATATCGCAGTTCTATCGCGCGTTGGCTCCTATCACACAATGGTTCTTCTTCCTCTACGAGTCGTATTCGGGTCTGGAAGTTATTTCGGGTGGTCTCTTCTCATCCCTGTACATTGGGGCTAAAATCTTTGAGCTGTTGGAGCGTGGCAAAGCCCTCAAGAAATCCGTTTCAACATTTAGGCGCAATATTGTAAGTCTTGTCGATGAATGCAAAATAATTAAGCTAACATTCGTCATTATGCGATTGCGACAGGACTCGGAGCGGCCTCCTACAAAGGATGAACTCGATGCCGCGGGCTCTGTCTGTCCCATTTGCCATGACATGTACAATTCGCCAATAATACTTGAGTGCGGACATATTTTCTGTGATGAGTGCGTCCAGACCTGGTTCAAGCGCGAGCAAACATGTCCAATGTGCCGTGCCAAGGTCAGTGATGATCCTGCCTGGCAGGATGGCGGCACAACGTTTTTCCATCAGCTCTACTAAGTGTAAATCAGTTAATATTTTTAACTAACTATTGATACTATTCATCTATCTATCTATCTATCTAATTGTGTAAATAGCTTAATCTGGCATTTCTTGCAATGCTGCACAAATGTTTATTTAGTTTAACAGTTATTAATTATTAAATATATATATATATATATATATATATATATATATATATATGTCTATTGTATTAAATTAAACAAGAAAAACTACTTTGCACTGCGACGTTTGGCGGCTGCAAATGATTGCGACTCGAAGTAGTCGCCATCTCTGCTGGTTGCCTTCTTGTTAATATCGCAATGACGCTCCTTACTCACAATTTCCTCCAGAATCTCGCTGTCGCCTTTGATGAGGCGTGTTCGGCCAGTCACTGGGTCAACCTCTCGGCGTATTTGGCTTTGACGGCGCTGGTACTCTTCCGGTGTTTCCGGCGCGTGCGATTTGCTATTCATTAGTGCTTAAATGTGAGCGAAATGTAAACTTATATGAGAAGCTGTTGTTGAAACCCTAATAATGGCTTTGACCGACCTATTGGTATGGCGAAGTCATCCTCGCTTCCACTGTCCACCGCAGCCACTTTAGGGGCAATCTCTTCTAAAGGTGGTGTTAGTTCCAGTGCTTGCTTTATTTTGTCTTGCCTCTTGGATTTCTTTGCTTTGTCCTTATGCTTCTCTTTGTGCTCTTTACGCTTGCTCTTGTGCTTTTTCTTAGATTTCTTTTCGCTTTTACCCATTTTACTCAACGAAATTGTTTACAAATTTGATCTAAATATCAACACAAAATCGACAGCCCTTCCTACTACTGCTTAACTACACTACAAATTAACATTTTTCTGACGCGTTGTTAACACTGCTTGATTTTAATGTAATAGCAGCTGTAGCTGTTTGTTTATTTATTAAAATAAAAAGTAATGCAAGTTATTGTATTAAAGATTTATAAAATAAATTATACAAATCAAAAGCAAACGAATCACTATACTGTGCCTAATTCTTCTTTTTAATCTTCAGGAAGAAACGCAAAATATACGTGGGTTCCAGTTAACCATATTGGTAGTATGAAAAACTGTTATAAATTTAGTTTGAAAGCAGAACCAAATACACAAATAATATATAACTAAGATATTTATCAAAATGCAATGTTAGTAAGCAATTTTGTAGTAATTAAAAATATTCTTATTGAGCTTAATACGTTAAATAAAATTGAGCTGGTCACTCTTATCTTGTGTTTTGATTTTATATGGATCAGCTGATTTTCTATCGATAATTTAAGCGAAAAGAAATCATATACTTTATAAATGACCATTTAAATGAAATGTTGTATTGTAGTTTAAAGCAAAAGCTTTGTTTTAATCAACTTTTTGGAGCACATTCAATAATTGTGGGTTTAAAGGGCCATTCGCCCCGAAATTTGAATTGGTGTTGCAAAACGCCAGCGATTGGAACACATTTTACAGCACTAAATAATTTACGTAGCACGCCGATAAAAACCATTAAAATCAAAAAAGAGCCAAACAACTTGTCAACTGTTTACCAACTGGACGCATTAACCGACAACAACTGGCAACGCAACTGAGTACGTACACCATCCGCTCCAAAACGGCGGCCGATTTGCCAAACGCGACAAATTTGTGTTGTGGATAGCACACATAAACACACGCACACCCACGACCACGCAAGAAGCAAAAGGAGCTGAATTTTCAAAGCACTACAACAGCAACAAATTTCGATTTGGCAACTAGACAAATACAACAAAAACAGCACCAACAACAGCGGACAAAAACTGTGCAACGTGCACGCCAACAAAAGTACAATAAGAATTCTAAGCAAACAGCGCCAAAGGCCAGGCAGCCGTTCAAATAGCCCCAGCAGCTAGCCGCACATCCAACAACACCAACAGCAAGAGCAACATCAAAGATTGTAGCAACAGTCAAGAGGCATAACAATAACAATAACAAACAACCAGACTTCCAGGGAACTGCCGCAGTCGAGGCACAACATTAGCATGGAGAAGGTCGCAACCAAGCAATATGAATCGTAAGTGGAAACCAAAATTGGGGCAACATCTTGGCTAGCGTTTGTTAGGTTATGTTCTAATCATGGGTGCGAACTCCCAACAAATTGCAAAAACGAACAGAAAAATAATTGTTAGTTCGGTACACAGTGTAAGCCTAATGCTCATATGAATGCCAGGCTTAACTTGACCATGGTTTGCCAAGCATCGATACAATTTGCTGCACATTTTCTAGTTCCTCAATATAATTTTCTAAATTGCTTTTTAACTTCCGACTCCTTACTCTTAAGGCCTGATCTTTGGCTCGCTTTTGGCTAAGTTACGTATATTGTTTGATTCACATTTCGTGTAGAGAACTTGTGGTTCAATTCCTAATGTGACCGAACGCATTTGATTCACTAAATTGTACGAACTGGTTCCAACGGCAATCTACATATTTTATTTATTCAATAAGCATTCGAAAATATCCATTAACTAAAAACATTTGCCTGTCCACTAAAATTAGTTATCCTCCTCGTCGGTTTGGCGGAAGAGTATATCAGCAGCTAGCTCTTCGTTTTTGTCACATGCCAGATAAACCGGCAGAACGATATCCCGGTCAAAGCCGAGCGCCATTAGACGTTCCACAGCTGCCTCCTCCTCGGTGCTGAGCGATGCCGTCAAGATGGGCGTCGGGTCGTTCAGCATTGAAATGAACTCCTCTTGATTGTTGCGTATAGCCTCAAAGGCAGTGGGATCACTATCTCGCAGATGCGTCAGCACCAGTTCCAATAGTTCCGGATTTTGTCGTATCAAATCGCGCACATGCGCAAAATGTGGATCTGTTGCCAAATAGTTAAGACGATCGGCTGTTTCGCCAATCACGCTCGAATCGGTTGCGTTCGCATTGCTTGCTGTCTGGGTAACTGCAGCCGCATCGCTGGGTATGCCGGAGATTAGATATTCTATGGCGCGCTCTGGATGATTGAAGCTGGCGCGTAGAGCGGCACGTACATCTTGTTCATCATATCCCATTAGCATCAGATCGTGCACACGCTGTTCATCAGGTGCGACGGAGGATCGCACTGGTTCCACGGGACGCAATAATTCATTGTTGCCTGGCTTCGATTGCTGTTGCTCCCTACGTTCCGGTTCCTTTTGCTCTGCTCCTTTCTTCTCCGCCTGCGGCTCAGCCGCATTGGCGCTCTTCTTAGTCATTAGCACTATAAACCTATCCTCCATTATGTTGTAATCAGCTATCGGCCGATCATCCTGCATGATGCGACCGCTATAGATCAACTGCAAACTGTCTACCGGATGTGAGATCTCCGGTAATTCAACCAGCCGTTGCTTTAGCTGCAGAACATTTTGTTTGTCGTCCTTCAACTCCAGGGAGATCGTTTTCTGGTCAAGCGTGCGTATGGTGAGCTTCATGTTGCGTTAAATAGAAATACATTTATATATATACATATATATGAGTACATATATATTTATACATATGTATATGTGAAATGTATATTTGTATTTTGGTTTGCTTGGATAGCGTTGCTGTTGAGCTTGAATTTAAGTTTGTTTGTCTGGGAAGAATTAAGGAATAAATATAATAGACTCATACGACATATTAATCAAAAGTGATATGCTATCATCACCATTGCGTTGCAGGAAAATCTGGCCAGACCTTGTCGATAGCGATGACAGCGATGTGGAGAACGAAATAGATGTTGACAAATTGCCACCACTAGAGGTGGGGCCCAACGAGAATCGCCTGCAGCACACATATTGCCTGTGGTTCTCGCGCAAGGGTACACAGCGAGCGGCCACCGACTATAGCAAATCACTGCATGTGGTGGGGCGATGTGCCAGTGTGCAGCAATGGTGGTCACTCTACTCGCATCTCATAAGGCCAACGGCGCTGAAGCCCTATCGGGAGTTGAGTCTCTTCAAACAGGGCATCAAGCCCATGTGGGAGGATCCGGCGAACAGTAAAGGCGGCCAATGGGTCATACGTTTGCGAAAGAACAAAATTGAGCGTGCCTGGGAGAACGTCTGTATGGCAATGTTAGGTGAGCAATTTCTGGTTGGCGACGAAATATGTGGCATTGTGCTGCAAACGAAGTATCCGGTAAGTGCACAATTTTCCTTTTTCTTATTTCGATAAAAGCCTGAAAGCCAATATGTATGAGAGACGATCGATCTATTCAATTGTGGCGAATTTGGCGCTATCAGTACTGCGCAACGCCACAATATACATATCGATATATTATCGATATTTGTATATATATTTACGTGCCTTTTATTTACTTGCGGTGCCGTTTGTTTACATTTGTTTAGCAATTGCAACGACGAGCTTCGTTTTTTTCCGAAATGTTAATCTTCTCTTTCCGGTGCAGTCTTTAATTACATTATTTATGCCGGTATCCATTCATAAAAGTGCGCACGCCGGTCATCTCCTTTGAGCATGCAAGGTAAACAGTGCAGAAATTAAGTTCCACAAACAAACCGGTATGCTGGTGTCGTGTTCGTAGTGGTTGTTGTTGTTGTTTTATGTAGCGGCATTTAAACGATGACGTAACGCCAATACTTGGGTATTTTTTGGTACATTTGTGTCGATATTGCTGGTATTTTTTAGGCATCGCGTCGCAACAAAAGTGAAAACACGAAAATAGAAACAAAAGAAAACAAAAAAAATGACGAAATAGTTAAGTTTCGCCGTGATCTACTAATTGTTGAATCAATGTTCGCGTAAATACACACCAAATTTGCAAGAAAAGTGAACGAATGAAGTAAATAAAGCAAAACAGAAATTATAGCAATCTTAAGTTTGCCGCATCACCGTCTGTGTGTCATTTCTATAAAGAGAAAGAGAGAGCTACAAATTGAGAGAAGCTGTCAACAAACGCGAAATACTACAACCAAACGTAATAGTAAAACGAACGAATTCTCCCAACTGTGTTGTGAGCAACAGCGCAATCGCACTCAACACATATTCCACAGACACAGAGCAGAGTGAATTGTCGTTTCGGTCTTGCCTGCACCGGAAGACGACGCGTGTTTCAGATTGACGATAGCCAGCAACGCGTCAAGTATGCTTTTTAGCAACGTGCGCGTAAAACAATAGGCGACAAAGACATACATAACTACAACAAAGTAACGAACGTCAGCAAAGAGATAGAAGTGGAAAGAGAGTGAGAGAGAGTAAATGGATGTTTGCCACCCACAGCAAACCATAGCGAATGTGTGAAGTGCCCGCCGACTAACTCACTCACACATATTAATACACACACTCACACAGCTATAATCGACCAACGTATAGAAACTCTCGCACGCGAAACACAACAAAACGGAACGTGAAGAGAAAAAACGCCCACCGTGTAGCCCTTCTCCCCCCTCCGTTCGCAGCTAACTTGTGTTACCGTAGCTAGAAGCAAACCATCACGTCACAGTCCCCTAAGCGGCCGTAGAAGAGAGCCTCCGTTGGAGCCCTGCGCAGAAATCGATTTTTTTTTTTGGCAATTCTCGTACGTGCTTCGCTTACGAAGTCAACCTCAACCATAATTCGTTTAAAAACAGACACATTGTGTCCAAATGTATGCAAACGAGGCCTAAGCGCTGCAAACGCACTGCAATTGCGAATTCGTGTGAATAGCTAGAGCCGAACAGGTTAACTGCAACGCGATCGATGCCGAAAACGAAAACGACACTCACGCTGCCGCTGCCCCACCCACCCTCGCGACCTGTGTAAATGTGAATGTGAATGCGTGCGCAAAAGCAACGGCGATCGGTGGCAAACGCAAGCTGTTTATCGACAAGTGCACAACAAACAGCCCGAAATAAAGTGAATAAAGCGAAAAGCAAATAATAAAAGTGTGCTAAAAAAAAAAAAAAGTATTTCGGGCATAAATCCTACGCATTGTTAACAAAAAATAAATAAAAAAAATAAATGAAATATCTGTACACAGGCAGCAGTTAAAAAATATATATTTATTTATATACACATATAAACGTAATTTCTTGTTCGCCGTTGTTTAAGCAATCGCCGTGAGTCATAATTTAACGTTTTTGTTGCTGCTGCTGTGTTCACCACTTGACTTGGCTGCCTGGCATTGAGGTGCTTGCTAGCTCTGCTCTGCTACTGCCACTGTCGTCGCTAGTCGCGCTCTCTTTGCGGACTCTCTTGAACGCTAAACACACGCGCCGTTAACGAAAAAGGCGAAAAGGAAAACGATATATATATATATATATATATATATATATATTTATATATATATATATATATATTTGTTGGAGCATATATTTAAATACATTCATATATATATAGATATATAAATATACATATATATGTTTGTGTGTGTGTGCTTGTATTATTAAGCAAAAAGTGAGGTGCGTGCAACAAACAAAATAGCAGAAAGCACAGCAAACAAACAAACCGAGGGCAAATGTTCAAAGAAGAACTTCTCGTATTTATTTAGGGCATGCGAAATACCATTTAGCGGCCACAAAAAAATCTACGAAAAATCAATAGTCGTCACATTGTAAGCAGCAGAAAAATAGAATTAGCAAAACGCGTGCAAACAAGTTAAGCAACAAACGAGCGACGCCACAAAAGTTGACAGTTAACTGCTAAAACGAACACACGACTATAACAAAGCTTACGTAAAAGCTCAAGTGCAACTGTAAATGCAGTTGCAACTGCAATCGCATTTTTCAATCTGCCATTAGCTAAATATACGAAAAAAAAAATAAAAACCAAAAAAAAAACCAACGAATTAGGCCGTAAAACAAATTGAAAATAAACAGAAATTAAAAAAAATTAAATAAAAAAAAAATAAAAATCAACTAGTTTTGCTTCCCGCTTGAAGCTTGTGTTAAAAACGCCATGACGAAAGACAGATTAGCCGCCTTGCATGCCGCCCAGTCGGACGATGAGGAGTCGGAA